>JAYKAV010003186.1:256297-314693 GCA_035582835.1 Phoebastria nigripes | reverse complement strand
CAGGTAGGACCGTTCTCCCTGCCTGCGGTGTAGAGCACATTTTTTACATCTTGTCCTGCCCAGACTGGCCYAAGGGCTACTGCMTGAACTATCTCCTGTTTAATTTGTTCAAAGGCTTGTTGTTGCTCAGGGCCCCATTTGAAGTCATTCTTCTTCCGGGTCACTTGATAGAGAGGGCTTACGATCTGACTGTAATTTGGAGTATGCATTCTCCAAAAACCCACAACACCTAAGAAGGCTTGTGTTTCCTGTTTGCTAGTTGGTGGGGACATGGCTGTTATTTTGTTGATCACATCCATTGGGATGTGACGACGCCCATCTTGCCATTTTACTCCTAAAAACTGGATCTCCTGTGCAGGTCCCTTGACCTGACTTTGTTTTATGGCAAAACCGGCCTTCAGAAGGATTTGGACTATTTCTTCCCTTTCTTGAAAACTTCTGCTGTGTTGCCCCATACAATGATGTCATCAATGTACTGCAGGTGTTCCGGAGCCTCACCCTGTTCCAGTGCGGCGTGGATCAGTCCATGGCAAATGGTGGGGCTGYGTTTCCACCCCTGGGGCAGTCAATTCCAGGTGTACTGGACGCCCCTCCACGTGAAAGCAAACGGTGGCCTGCACTCTGCTGCCAAAGGGATTGAGAAAAACGCATTAGCGATATCACTGGTGGCATACCACTTGCCTGCCTTTGACTCCAGTTCGTATTGAAATTCTAGCATGTCTGGCACGGCACCACTCAATGGCGGCGTGACTTTGTTCAGGCCACGATAGTCTACGGTTAGTCTCCACTCTCCATTAGACTTTCGCACTGGCCATATGGGACTGTTAAAGGGTGAGCGAGTCTTGCTGATCACTCCCTGGCTCTCCAGTCGAYGRATCAGCTTATGGRTGGGAATCAGGGAGTCTCGGTTGGTGCGATATTGCCKCCGGTGCACYGTTGTGGTAGCGATCGGCACCTGTTGTTCYTCAACCCTCAGSAACCCCACAACAGAAGGGTCCTCTGAGAGACCAGGCAAGGTAGACAGCTGTTTAATTTCCTCCATCTCCAAGGCAGCTACACCAAAAGCCCACCGGTACCCTTTTGGGTCCTTGAAATACCCTCTCCTGAGGTAGTCTATGCCAAGGATGCACAGAGCCTCTGGGCCAGTCACAATGGGGTGCTTTTGCCACTCMTTCCYGGTKASGCTCACTTYRGCCTCCAATACAGTCAGCTCTTGGGATCCCCCTGTCACTCCAGAAATACAAATGGGTATTTATATGCCCTTCATAGCTTGATGGCATCAGGGTACACCGTGCACTGGTGTCTACTAGAGCCTTATACTCCTGTGGGTCCGATGTGCCAGGCCATAGAATCCACACAGTCCAGTAAACCCGGTTGTCCCTTTCCTCCCCCTGGCTGGAGGCAGGGCCCCTCTAGTCCTGGTCATCGTATTCACTACTCACTTCCTGTAAGTACGAATCAGGAGTCCCTTTATTAAGAGCAGAAGTGGAATCAGCCCTTCTGCGCTGTCTGGGGAACTGCTCACTGGAAACTGGAGCAGCAGTTTTCCTGGAAGAACCCCTTGTGATTGATTGTTTTTTCTTGCAACTCACATACTCTGCCTCTAGGGTCGAGGTAGATTTTCTATCCCACTTCCTCATGTCCTCTCCGTGGTCACAGAGGTAAAACCACAGGGTGCCCTGGGGTGTGTATCCACCATATCTTCTCTCTTGAGCAGAGGGATTCTTACTCCTAATGGCTGAGATACTGGCCCATGCAGGTGGGGAGTAGGACATATCCTCTCTGAGTTGCTGGACCTCCCGGGACAGTTTCTCCACRGCAGAGACGCAGGCCCATAGGGAGGAGGACAGACTTTCTTCATATTGCTGGAGCTGGCCAGCCAATTCATCCACCATTTGTTCCTTTCCATCTTTCCAGGCCATTACTGCCAATGAGTTGGCATGAGATGCTGGTGCGCTCCGTACAAACTTCCRCCACATGGGTCGGGTACATTTGACTTCATCTGGATCTTTGGGTAACTGCTCGTTGTTCAGGTCATCATAAATCACCTCCAGCACGGCTAATTCCCCCAGGTACTGGATACCTCTCTCCATGGTGGTCCACTTGCCTGGGTGACATATAACATCTTCCTTGTAGGGATCCCTTTCCTTCACGCCTGACAGGAGTGACCTCCAGAAGCTGAGGGCTTGTGCCCCTTGTCCAATTGCTTTGTCAATGCCCCCTTCCCTAGAAAGGGATCCCAGCTGCTTGGCTTCCCTACCCTCTAATTCCAGGCCACTGGCCCTGTTATCCCAGCATCGGAGCAGCCAGGTGACAATGTGCTCACCTGCACAATGACTGAAATATTTTTGCATATCTYGCAGCTCACTCAGGGATAGGGATCGGGTGGTTACCATCTCATTTACAGGTTCTGCCTCTTCCTCCTCCTGTTCTCATGATGGCCCTGGTTCATCTTCATCCCTTACTAAACCAGCTGATTTTCTTSTGTATTTCTTTTGTATAGGGGTGACTGATTCCGGCACGGGTTGGTTCTTTGTCACAGGGCGTTGGGGTAACCACAGTGCCTGTTGTTTTGTCATCAGATCCAGAGACCTTTTCTTCCCCTTGAGGGTTCTGAATGGTGTTGAACAAGGCTCGGTAGGCATGGGCCAGGCCCCAGCACATTGCAGTGATCTGTGTCTCCCTAGAATTGCCAGGGTGACAGCATACTTTTTCCAAATACTCTACCAATTTTTCAGGATTCTGCAGTTGTTCAGGGGTGAATTTCCAAAACACTGGGGGTGCCCACCGTCCTAGGCATTTGCCCATGCTATCCCACACACCCTGTCACTCATAACTATCCAGCCTKGGGGCAGATCTCTGGGTGATATTCTTGAATTGCTTATTAACCTTAGACAAAACCAAAACAATATTCCCAAGAAATACCAATAGATGTATCTTAACTACCCAGGGATGTTCAAGGTACTGACAAGTTGTTGTAACAAAGGAGAAAACATCATAGAAGAAGGTAGTGAAGGGGCCATTCTGTATTTCCTCCATAAAAAACCTCTCAGAGGAAGAGGTATAATTGCTAATTGTCTCCATGAGGTGGCAGCCAAAGTAGAGTAATGGCTTCAGTACAAAACCCAGATACAAAATAATGCCCAATGCCAGTGTTTTAATAACAAATCTCCCAGGGAAAACATCACTGATCACTGCAGAGCACAGCAGTCTGCAAAAAACAATGCCAGTCTTTAACATGTACAGCAAAAACAAGAGCATGGTGCAGATCAGATAAACTAATATCGAGAACAGATGAATCAATATTGTGACTGGCAACTGTGAACAGATATAAATTCCTTAATACACTCTAGTTAATCTGTTGTTATCTCAAACCCTTCGAACCCCACGTTGGGCACCAACCCTAGCCAGCAAGTAAACACCACACAGCCACTCGATCACTCCCACCTCCAGTGGGATGGGGGAGAGAATCAGGAGGGTAAAAGAGAGAAAACTCGTGGGTTGGGATAAAAACAGTTTAATAATTGAATTAGAATAAAGCAAAGTAGTAGTAGTAGTAGCAGTAGTAATAATAATAATAATGATAATAATAATAATAATAGAATATACAAAGCAAGTGATGCACAATGCAATTGCTCACCACCCACTTGACCCATGCCCAGCCTGTCCCCAAGCTGTGATCCCCCCTTCCCGGACCACACCTCCCAGTTTATAGACTGAGCATGATGTCATATGGTATGGAATACCCCATTGGCCAGTTGGGTTAGTGTCGTGGTTTAACCCCAGCCAGCAACTATGCACCACACAGCCGCTCACTCACTCCCCCCTGGTGGGATGGGGGAGAGAATCGGAAGGGTGAAAGTGAGAAAACTCGTGGGTTGAGATAAAGACAGTTTCATAGGGAAAGCAAAAGCCGTGCACGCAAGCAAAGCAAAACAAGGAATTCATTCACTACTTCCCATTAGCAGGCAGGTGTTCAGCCATCTCCAGGAAAGCAGGGCTCCATCACGTGTAACATTTACATGGGAAGACAAACGCCATCACTCCGAACGTCCCCCCTTCCTTCTTCTTCCCCCAGCTTTATATACTGAGCATGACGTCACATGGTATGGAGCACCCCATTGGCCAGTTGGGTCAGCTGTCCTGGCTGTGCTCCCTCCCAGCTTCTTGTGCACCTGGCAGAGCATGGGAAGCTGAAAAGTCCTTGACTGGTAGACTACTTAGCAACAACTAAAAACATCATTGTGTTATCAACATTATTCTCACACTAAATCCAAAACATAGCACTACACCAACTACTAGGAAAAAAAAAAAAAACTCTATCCTGTCTGAAACCAGGACCCAGCTATGCTCCATCCCAGCTTCCCATGTACCTGGCAGAGCATGGGAAGCTGAAGAGTCCTTGAGCAGTGTAAGCACCACTTAGCAACAACTAAAACATCAATGCGCCATCAACATTCTTCTTGTACCAAACCTAAAACACAGCACTATGCCAGCTACTAGAAAGAAAATTAACTCTACCCCAGCTGAAACCAGGACACATATACAGATAAACATAAACTTTTTTCTTACTTTTACTATACTTCATGAATAGCAGGAAAGAATGAAAATACCTTCTTGGGCCCAATTCAGCACTCTTCTTTTTAGGCTTGACTTTGTTTTGGAATATAATTTCATGAACAAATGTGCTACAGAGGAAAGACCAACACATATTTATTTTCCTGACAACTCACCTGATACTAAGGCTCCTTTCTGCTGCTTTGGCAGTAAACAAGATGCTCATGTAACACACAGTTAGTTCAAGGCTCCTGTGCTTTGAGGGGATGTCATAAGTGGTCACTGGATAAATGAAAACCATGTTTGGTATGTCTCAGCCTTGATCTAAACAGCTTACCAGCAACACATGATGAAGTAGATAGTACTGCCGTACTTTCACTTTTCTGATGAAATTACCAGTCAGAAACAGTGGTGATGGTGGCTTTGTGATGGACTACCAGGCTGTGTGTGCTTATGGAACATGGACTTTTATACAAAATAATTTCTTCTTCAATACCTTTTATCTTAATGGCTTTTAAATATAACTTTTTTCTATTAGAATGAAGATTTACAAAAATAAAATTAAATATAGAACCCATTCCAATTTTCTTGGAATTTTTATTCCTCAGAAGAAATAGATGTGAAAGAAACCATAGATGTTCATTAGGTTTTAATTTTATTTCTAAGTGAATTAATGTTTAGCAAACAGATTTGCTATGCTATTCTGACCAGTCACATTTCTTCAGCTGGCAACAGTTTCATGTAAGAAACTTACAGTCTGATAAGAAAAAGTTTGTCACTTCAACTTTAAAATTGTTACAGTCTGGTGTTTTGATATTTATGTTATTAAAAAAAGAAAGGAATGGATTTTATTGCCGCTTTATAAGATAAACAATCTCTATTTTTAAGTGCATATTTGTGTTCCACTTTTTCTTATGAAGAACATCAATGTGTACTTTTCTAGTTGCAGAATTGCATCATCTTCTATTCATCCAGAAGATTTTAAGAGCCATGAACATTGCAGAAATCCTTTTTAAATACTGGGKTTTTTTTTGTGTGTGTGTTCCTTCAGAGATATCCTGACATCTTCTTCTCTTGAATTTTAGAGAGGAAATTGTGTCTTACCTTCATGGTTGTCTGGGCATAACCAAACTCTCATAAAAGGTAACAGAATTCTTTCCTTTGGTTTTGCTTGAGGTCAGTATAATCATAGAGAATCAGCCATGAAGATGAAAAACTGTCGTGTAGAGGCTGCACAAGTGTATAAATTTAGAGCTATCTAATCACAGTGACAAAAAATAGGTTACCTCAGCCTAAAGCATCTGGTGCTTAGCTCTTCCTTTCTCTTGCACTCCTCCTTTTGACTACAGATTATCCTGGATGTGTAAATGCTTGGCAAAGGATAATATTTACAGCTTTCTGTAGCTTTGCAACTGTGACATACTTTTTAATTAAACAGTAACAACTGTAGCCCGTGGCATTTTCTGAGATTAATGAGTGGCTGGAAAAATTTGTGGCCTAAAGCAAATTAGCCCATCATTAATTAATCATAAAAAAACTTGCTCTGGGCTTTGGTTATAATCTGTTTGGACTCAGAATCAAATGGAAAGAATTAGTTTTCTTTTTCTGTAGTGCTGTTTCTTTTACCTAAACTACTGGGAGCTGAAATTAACTCTAACATTCAGTATTGATGTAATGCACTATGAACTTGATTGACTTTATACATGGTGCACATTTTTCAGAAAACAGAACACCTTTGAATCCTTTTCCCACTGTAGAAGGTGCATTCTCACTGAGGCAGGTGAGTTTTTCTGGAATCCAGAGCAAATAAGGGGAATTTTCTAAATTTTCTCTACCTCTATGCGTTCATCAAAGTTTTTTCCAGATTTTCTATGCCTTTGTATATTTTGAAAATATTCCAGAAATTTTTGACTTTGTTAAACTATCTTAAGGGTTTCTAAATAAAACCAAATTAATTTGCCCTTGCCTCCCAAATTTATGGTAGTTTTAGGAAAAGTCTAAAAAGTAAATTTGAAAAGATTAGAAACACAAATTCACATTATTGGTCCACCACAAACTTTGTGTTTTTTCCATTTGTAATTTTGTCTCAGCCTTGTGCTGTGAGATAAGAAACAAAACCATTGAAGTATCTCAGAAGTGTATGTGAAACCTCACTGGAGCTGTCCTGGTGTAAAGCAGCCCAGACACAGAACATAAAATCACAGAACAGCCCAGGTTGGAAGGGACCTTGAACGATCCTCTGGTCCAACCTTTCATGGGAAAGGGAGCATAGATGAAATTTTCTAGCACCCTGTCCAATCTCATCTTGAAAACTTCCATTGATGGGGACYCTACCACATCCCTGGGGAGGTTGTTCCAGTGAATGATTATTCTCACTGTAAAAAAAATTCTTTCTTATACTGAGATGAAACCTCTCCTGGTGCAAATTGTACCTCTTGCCCCTTGTCCTCTCCGCGTGGCTCCTTGTGAAGAGAGAGCCTCCATTCTCGTTGTAGATGCCCTTTAAGTACTGGAATACTGTGATGATGTCCCCCTGAGCCTTCTCTTTGCCAGGGAGAAGAGACCTAACTCCTCAGTCTTTCCTCACAGGGCAGGTTGTCCAGCCCTTTGATCATCTTGCAGCCCTCCTTTGGATCCTTTCCAGTCTGTCCACATCTTTCTTGAATTGTGAGGATCAGAACTAGACACAGTACTCCACGTGCAGCCTGACAACTGGGTAGAGTGGGATGATTGCATCTCTATCTTTGCTAGCAGTGCCCCTTGGATGCAGCCCAGGATCCCATCTGCCTTTGTTGCTGTAGTGGCACACTGCTGACTCAGGTCCATCTTCTTGTCCACCAGGGCCCCCAGGTCCCTCTCAGGAAGGCTGCTCCCCAGCCACACAGATCCCAGACTGTACTGGGCTCGTTGGTTATGCCATCCCAGGTGCAGGACCCTACACTTGTCTTTGTTAAACTTCGTAATGTTCTTGCTAGCCCACTCTTCCAGACTGCCCAGGAGTCTCTGTAAGATGGCTCACCCTTCTGACGTGTCCACCTCACCACCCAGTTTAATGTCATCAGTGTCATCTTTCAAATCTTTCCACTGAGCGATGTGGAACACTGTTCCACTAGAGATGGCAGCCAGCATCTTTACACATCCTCATTTAATTTAAATGTTGGAGAGAAGAAGTCACTGTACTTGTTTTTCAGCATGAAGTTAGTGATGGATATGAATGAAATGTGTAAATTTAAGAAATAAGATTTTTCTGTTTGTTCCCAAAAGAGTGGTAATAAGGTTGGTGATATTTCAGAAGCCAGTACACTACATGCTTCAGAGACACAGCTTGTGAGATGGAGAGAAATCTTTTGTCTCTATATCTTTTCAGCCTATTGTTCCTCTGGTAATACTTTAAATAAAATTGCCAGCTAGTGATTTTTGTCTTCTGGTGATGATAATACCTCTATATTAGGAACTTGGCACAATCCACAAACAAATATCTGGTAGTAAAACTTTTGTTTACTCATGGTTCATCTTTATTCTAGCGGGGCAATCTAAAAAGACCTGAAGAAAACACATACACCTGAATGGTCCAGTTGGGCAAAAGAAAGGTGCTGATGTGACTACAAAAGACAATTTGACCAAGCTTGATATTTTGAGCTCAGCTGATTTTGAAGATAGTCAACACAAATCTGCAATCAACAGAAAATCAGTCTCCAAAAGAGATATTTCTAACATTTTCAACAAGCATTTGGCACTATGCAAATGCTYTACCAGAATATGAACATACTCATGACCTTTGTAAAGACCTAATTAAAATGAACTCATATCATAATATTAAAAGACGTAAACAGCTAAGGACAAATGCAGACAAATAAGAAACCTGACATGCTCATGGAAAAGCAGCAAATGAACTCACAAAGGAAACAGTGTACTGAGATAAGTCAGATACCAAAGCAAGTTAGGCAAGAGAAGATCAGGTTTTCTCAGTTTGTAATTTGCTCCATGACTCTTCATTTCCTCGATTCAGAGGATCACATTGTCCCCAGGAGGTGCGTGCATGGCTGTAAATGAAGGCAGAGTATGAACCAATGTTGTTAAAACAGAAATTTGTCTTGTTCCATGAAACCCTGAGGCTAAGTACTGAAGTGGAGCCAAGGGAAAAAGAAAACCTCATAGCGCCATTTATGTGTACACCAAGCAACTCTTCATGCCAGCAGTCACCGGCAGCAGGTTCATAACGCTTTGTATGTGATAACTGCTAGAGTTAAGGGCAAGAGAGTTAATTTCTTCATAATGAATGTAGCCTTTTTATTCAGCCTGCAGACAAACAATTGATTGGCTTCAGTTCTGAAAATATTCATCATCATTTTCTCTTTATCTTCAGAACCTGTGAGTAGGCTTAAAGAAGCTGTATGATTACTCACAATGCATAAAGCAAAATATATTCTCAAGTCTTTGAAGGAGTACGGGCCCTGAATTCATTGATTTCTCAACAACAGTGATACACGATAAAAATTATAAAGGGGCCTCTGTACTTGGAATGATTAAGCAGACTAGAACTCTTCAGGTTAAAAAATAAATGACTAAGGGACCTGATAGAAGTTTGTGAAAACATGAGTGGCATGGAGAAGGTGTCAATTGTTCACTCTTTCTTATAATAGAAGAACTAAAGGGCATCGGAGCTATCAGGAGGCAGGTTAAAACACATAATGTGTATGTAGTTAATCAGCAATACTTGCTGCAGAATAGTATGAACGGTAGTGGCCTATTGGTGTTCAAGGTAAGAACAGACAAATTCATAGATAAAAAGTCCATGAAAGATAACTAAATACATGAAAAGCACCTCAGTCTCAGGAAGACCCTGGGATACAAATTGTGAGAGATAGGACGATTTTGGCAAAAAGCACTGTGGTACATTAGATGTATCTTCTAGTCATTTGCTTGTGGTTGCTTGAAAGCGAGGTACGGGATTAAGACAGACCTCTGACATGCCTCATAACGTCGTTATTGCATTCTTATTCTCCCAGTTATATCTTTGCTGGTTGTTGCTGCTGTGTGATTAGTTGTAGATGTCTATTGTTTCTATGATCACATGGTAATTTCCATACACCATCTGAATAACTGAAACTTTATACATGGGAGAACATGCATTTTTAAATATTCACAAATGCCAACATCCATCATGCCATAAATATGAGTAGATATTGCTAACTGTATGGAAAGCATGATTCTCTTTATATTCTTGCAAACAGAAACCTTTTATAAGTGCTTATATATGTAAACAAATAGAAAGACGTTCAGTGAAGACCAAAATCAAGAAGTCATTCAGAATTTATATACCACAAGTGTTTTCACAGTGGAATTGCTCTCTTTGGTAAGCCCTTTTTTTCTGTAATTTAAGATTTAGAGTTATTCTCTTCATCCAGTGTAAAACAAAATGGCATTTCTGGATGTTCTATAATCATCTCTAAAATCAGCTGATACTTTGATTTTGAAAGTACTTGCTACTTTTGTCCAAAAGAATTGTTCAACAATCACACCGTATGATACACGAACCTTGGGCTCCATTTATCAAATTATTATCAAGAAATTATATTATTTTTCTAAGAACAAGTGAGTCCAACCTCTACCACTGCATACTGCAGAGATTCCACTTCCTTTCTTCAAGTATCCAAATCTTGATAGTCCATTTATCAAACTCTCAAGTGATACCTTTACATTTTCTCCCACATATCTCTGAAGTTCTACATTTTTGCATACAGTTACCCAAGGATATTTTTAAGTTTCCATTTACAATGCACCTCTGTATTTGTGCCTACAAAACATTCGATGATTAGCAAGTACGCTGTGACTGATGTATAAGCAATCAAGATTTATGATCCCTTAATAGCCTAATTACCCTCTCCTGCTTTTGTATCTAACAGCTTTTAGGTTTTTTTTGGGGGGGTTGATTTTTTTCTTTTTGTAGTAGGGACCTTTGTTATAAGCATATTAGGACTGGAATTAGGAGTTATTACCTTTTTTTTTTCATCTCAGCCCATGCTATCCCAGGACAGGGAAATGTTATGTTTCTCAACATTGGAACAATCCACAYGTAGGGATTGCTCTATGCTCTGGACCAGGAAAGTTCATCATGAATTTGCACAAAGAATCATGGCAATCCTGTATTTGATTTACTGAATGCTTGTTAAACTTAATCTATCTGGAGCAAAATACTTATGATTTAATAGAATTATATTTTTAAGAAAAACCTCTGYCTTCTTTCTTCCCAGAAGCATGCCTGCTAAAATGTATTGAAAAAAGGACATTGACTTTTAAAATGCAGCTGAATGCCCTGTGGGAACTTGAAACAGTTACTGTCTAAGGGTCTTTCATTACTAAGATGGGATAAAGAAGAAATAACAGCAGCATGGATTTTCTTCTGAAAAGCATGTCATTCATTATTTATGGAACAATACTTTCTGATTGCTGTTCCTCTGGAATCTAAATGTACAATAGCATTATTCATCATTTCCACCAAAAGATTTGTATTGACTCTACTACAGGGAGTCTGGCTGCTTACCTCTGACATTGCATAAGAAAAAAAAAATTTAGGCTTACCATGCAGCATGTTTTAAAACAAGTTGTTTCCAATAGGAGAGTTCAGAAAGGTCTAACTGTTTTTCTTCTTTTCCAATGTTAACCTTCTGTCAAATGGCAATTTGTAGTATCTTCATTTGTGAAATATGTTATTACTATTTTTGGATGATTGTTGACTTCAACAGCAGAGAGATATATGCAATAGGACAGCTTTGTGACCCAAAAGACACAGAAAATTGTGTGCAAATCAGAATGTATACATTTTATTTCAATTATGGAGATTTTCTATGAGTGCAAAAATATTTTGTAATCAGCTGTACCTATGATTACATTAACAGCCTAATTTCCCGAAGTCCTTTAATACCCAGAATCTCCCACTGATTTATGTTACAAGGATATAGATTAAATCAATCGATTGCTGTGACATAAAAACAGATTTAAGTACCTYATCTTTGACAGCCGGGGTCAGATGTTTAACTGGTCACAGATCATGACTTCATTGTTGCTATGACAATTTACCTCATTAGAAAATCCATCCCTTCTTTTGGTAACCTTGTGCAAAATATGCAGCATATGCTTTACAAAATGATATACATCATATTTTGCAAAAAAAAAACCTTTTAATTTTTTGATGTTACTTTGTATTTTAATATGGTGCTTAAATGAATGGATGAAAATAATGATCTGTAGTATCAATATTATTAAGCAATAGCTTATTGATGGTAAGTATATTGTTTTTGTCCAGCTACTGCAATGCTAGTGTGCTGATAAGAATCAGGCGTGCATCAAATATTGTTTTAAAAAATATAAAGAATATTTAAAACTGGCACTGGGAAATATCAAATGTAATGTAATGAACACTGTACTAATTATAGAATCTATATACCTAATTAGTAAAATAGCTATGACTGTAGAGGGGAAGGAGGAAAAAGTATTTAGCTATTCTAAATGAGCTCAACATTTCAATTATTCTAAAATTATTCTATCCAGGGTCCAATTTTCTTCACTTACAACCTTCTTACAGCACTTTGTAAAGATTTAAAAATGATTAGCAAAGTGTGTGGGTAAAAACATGAGTAACATAAGTATGTAGGGGCTGTTACTAACCCATATTTAATTAGAAAATAAACATACTGAGAGTCAGTACTCACCTTTTCATTAGTTGTGTGCAAGTAGAAAAATGCCCACAGATCTAAGATGACAGCTACTGCAGAACAGTATAGTTTATTGTTTCTCTGCATTTGTTTGCTTTTCAGGTATTGCACCTTTGTGGAAAAAAGACCTTAATTCTTTTCTGCGGGCTGATAGTGGAGCCTAATATGCAATGCATATTTTGGGCCAAATTTTGTTTTCACATGAGAAAAGCTAAAAGACTGGTAGAATGGCAAGTAGACCCTTGAATAGGGGGTCACAAATATGGAAAATGTGTGAAAAAATCATTGTGTAAACACTAGCAAAACTGCAAGCTTCGTTTCATACAATGCTGAGCAGAGTTTCAGATACTGTGCATCTTATCAGACTAGGTTTACTGAGTGTTAATCACATAATAAATACTGTGGTTCTGATTTCCTACAGTGTTCTTCCAGTTTCATGATATCCAATTTATCCTTGCCTGCTCAAACAATGGGATAACATAAACATAAACTGGATCAGTCTAGTGATAAATTACAATGTATAAGATGCCTGGAGAATTTCCATGTAAGGGAAATGTACTGCCTGTCCTTGCTTGTTCTTTCTACCAAATGAAAATACACGTTTCAAGTATACATGATGCACATGACACTGATAAATTATTCTGATCAATCAGTGACAATTTCTGATCCATTGGTGATTTTTGTGTAATTTGATTACATATATGTGAGATTTTAAAAAAGCAGTGAATCAAAATTCACCATTGTATATGAGAGTCAGACACTTTCTTACAATGATGGATTTCTTTTTTGACTTATGGAGATGTTATTTTCTTAATCAAATTGGCAATAGTTCATTGAATTTGCTGTTAAATATTATATTTCATGCCCTGTTTAGTCTTCAGGGTTGCAGATTTTTGGCATTATTCAGAATGAAGTAGTAGTAAATAATGGTACTTGCCCTGCAGTGTTTACGCTAGTAACAACTTTCTCCCTTGTGTCTCATATATGTGAGCATTTCTCTGAAACAGAGGAACTCTCTTCCACCAAGATGGCCATAACTATTGCCATAGCTATTCCTCAGCTGTTGTTTCTAGGACATCAGGCGCAAGTTTAGCAGGAGATGCTGGGCCGTTGCAATGGGATGTATTTGACTGGTATTAGTTCAGCTACAAAGTTTACTTTGGAGTGTAATGGTTAGGACTTGCAAGATTCACAGAGGAGATGGTTTACTTCAGAGAGCTGAAAAACGTGATTTCTCCATCTTGGTAATCCTTCCCATGGTACACTCCACTCACGTTGCTCCCTTATCCTTTTRCTTGCTAGGCTACTGGCATTTCCAATTTCCTGCTTTCTGTAGAAGAAATCATTGCCATATCCACTCTATCTAAGAGTCTTTTTGTTGGTGACTTCTAAGGAAATGTTCATTAAAACCAAGGTTGGACCCAGCTGAAAGCTTACAAATTGGTAATAATGCATACAAGCCATATTTAAATTCAGTTCTATACTTATGAAGCAACCTATTCCAGTATGCAATGTTATGTATGTAATGCTTACTTTGATACATGAGCAATTTAAATTTGTCTTACTCTCTCAGATGTTACAGAAAACATCTGTACACAGAAAAATAGCAAAACAGATTTCAGGATATGTGTCTGCACTCTTAAATGAGGCTGATGACTTTCTTCAACCCCGTATCTATGGTTTTGAAATGGATTTTTTTATGAGCTTTATAGATAAGGAAACATAARGAATCTGGTGGAAACTGCTGTTCTTCAAAAAACATTTGTACTTCCATTTGAAATGGAGATTCAAGCTCTAGGCCATTTGTCTTAACATGAGTGTACGGTTCTTGCAAATGAAGCTTTGTGGAATTAAATGCATTTAAAATATGAGTTTCTTCTACAAATGGAAGCCAAAGAATGAATCTATGTGTGATATTATGAATTGAATAAATGCTAGGAAAATGAAAACATTTTCTGACTTGAATAGAAATGAAAAATGTCTTGCAAATGATATGGTGAAATTTATCAGGTACTTGTATCATGTTTGCTTGATAGACTCTGACCCTGAGGTTAAACTAGGAAAGTCTTTTGCTGAAGAAAGTTGGAAAAAACACCCAAATAATTCTGAAATGTGTATTATGAGCATTGTGAAATGCTCATATTGTAGCAGAAATTATTAAAGTGATTTACATTTATATAGCTTCTGCATCAAGACAGTGCCTCCAGAGCTTTATAAACTGAATGCAGAGATCAGTGCAACCAAAATGGGAAGCGTTTGTCTCCAAAATATTTTATTTTAATACCACATAGCAACATTATGTGATATTTTGGACAGAATATGGTGCTCACTTCACCAAAACTTCAGGGAGAARTGACTTGACCAGGAGAATTAAGCTAAAACATGAACTCTTAAGAAACACTGCCATGGAATACTTAAGATTTGAAGAAATAGACGGTGTACATAGTTGTAAAGACTAAACCACGCACACCTCGGGAAATTAGTTTAGGACCGACACCTGTGAAGCAGGGCCACTTCCCTAATGAAGGCAGTGTTTCTCCTTGTTTTGTTTCCCTTTTTGTTTTTGAACACCTATGTATTCCTTTGAGCTCTCTATCCAGATGACAAGGCATTTTGATTCTACTGGGCAGGAGCAACCTTGGCTTCAAACTGAATATTAACCTTCCTAATGCTACTCGTGCTTCAAAACCATATGTCCATGATCCAAATTCTTAGTTGTGGCCAAGGAAAGATCAGTGCTGYTGTGAAAGGAAAGGTCAAAAGAGCTGTTTAAATATACCTCTGTTTGCCTAACTGTCACGCAGCTGCAGGTAGTCCCCAGGACAGGAGATGGGTCTCATTCTTCTCCTGTTAATGYAGGTACAAAACTGATGCAAAAGAGAAAACATTGGATCAACCGAGAAAGTGAGCTAGGGAGAACCACTCCTGACTTTTTGCTGGAGCATTTTTACCTAAGCTAATTCTCTGACATAATTTAGGGCCGTCTGGGGACCTGTGTTTCAGAAGAAACCTACTCATACTATTGCAATGTCAAGCCTTGTGAAAAAGATGCAAACTGGATTCCCTCAGTATCCCCTCTTTTAGTGTACCTCAGGGTTGGTTACTCCTTTCATTGACTAACAGAATTATGCTGATTTAATACACCTTTTTTTTTTTTTTTTTAATCATGTCACAAGCCACACAGCACTTTCTAGCCACGTGTAACAGTCTTTTAGGAGACACTGTATCCAGAGCCTTCCTGAAGTTTAAGTAAACTTGTCAATGTCACTGCTGTCAAATTTCATTATTCTTCAGTGATTTTCATCAAGCTTGTTAAACATGGTTTCCCTTTATAAATTCACATAAGTTTTCTAGTTAGTCTGTATCTGTTTTGTTCACCTTCCCTATCACAGAGACCTTAACTACAGAAGCAGCACTTACGTCCTTGAATTTGTTTCATTTTCTGTTTTCTTCTGAGTATGGGTATCATATTAGATTCTCTATAGTTTGAAGTCCAAATTTTTTCCTGGTTTTATTATATTTCAGGACTCTGGGGAAGTTAAAAACAGACAATGTGTCAGTAAAACTCACAGCTCCTCTAGAGCTGTTGCTCAGATCAGATGTATATGTCTCTGTTCTTAGGATCATTATGAAAATACTGCACAGATTCTATGTAATGTTAGTTATTACTGAAATACATGAGAAGCACATCATTGATATGAATGAAAAATGATCATTATATATCTTTCAATGAATCAGATGACATCAGGATGTTCAAAGTTTTCTTGAAAGAAAGAGTGGGCACTATGGTGTGTCCCATACGTCCAATGGTCTAGGTGACCAGATTATGGAGTCTCTCTACTGCAGGAAACTGTTCCTACAAGGCCCAACAGTGAAAACCTGGTAACTTTTTAAAAATAAAACCATAAATCCTCTCTGATTTTAGTTTTGGCATATATTGAAGTATTGCGTGTTAAGCCAGCTGTCTCTCCTTTCAGATAGTGGCTATGCTTAAATCRATCTCCATAACACGATAGCTATCTTGTAGACACTTTTGGACAAGCAATTAATTTTGAAACATGACAAGGCAGAGATAAAGTCAATTTTAACTACTGTACTATGTACCTCTGCCAGTTGACTTTTACAAGCTTGTTAATTATTTTTTTTAAATTTGTAATATTTTCTGTATTTCTAAATGCAGGACATACCTAATGAACATTTGGAATTTATGGTCTTCAGAGAAGATTTAGACTCAATGTACAAGGAAGTGTTTGTCAGATTCTCATAGCCTAGTAGAAAATCTCAGTGTGGGCTCACTAGATAAATATAAAGGATGTTCTTATGATTATAGCCCCAGAAATATGGCTTCAGTTCTCACCATTTATAGATTTTCTGTTTGATTTAGACAAGTGATTAATTTCTCTGCTATTCAATCTTCCTTTTCTAAAATTAGGATAATATTGCCTAGCTGTATAGGGTGATAGTCTTCACTGGTTGATGGCTGAAGCTGCCCRTGTGTAACAACACTAGTGGTTGTACAAAAAAGGGAAGAATGTTAAGTTGATACAATTATAAATTGCCTGCAAGTCTTAGGGTGGCAGCGTAGGTGTAGCAGACACATTGATGGCATGGAAGAATACAATATGGTAACCCATTCTTTCCATAAAAGGGTTTGAACTTTCCTGTTAATGCAGCACAGGATGCATAATGCATGCAGAAGTTTACTTTCTAAGCTCAGTCAGTCTTGCTCTCATATGAGGATTCTGAAAGCTCAGGTCAGGATGGCTGCAGTTGCTTTCACTTAGGAAAACTGAAACCCAAAGTTGATTGTTCAATGGATACAACTTGGCCTTAAGCAGTAAAGAATTCAAGTTTATCAGAAAAGAAAAAGTAAGAGTAATGAAATGCTGCTGGGTATCATATAAATTATTGAATATAGGCTATATTCTGCTATTGTTAAAATAGATTTATAGGTGTTGTAGTCCTATTATTAGTAAATGCCTGACTTTTAGAACTTATATACCTATTAAAGAAATTCCACTGAAACCTTAGGACATGTCTGTGCTATTCAAAGCAACACTGAGCTGGAACACTCAAGCTAGTGCAGTCCACATAGTGCTGTGATATCAATCATTAAAGCAAAGTTAAGTAGCTGAGGCAACAGGGCTATTCCTAACATACAACGTAGCCTTGAAGGTTAAAGTCTTTTCTGAATGGTAGAAAATACGGGTACTGTCAGGCTGCAGTAGGATTAGAATCAAAGTGTATCATGTAGGGAAGAGTTCTATTCATGAGATTATCATAGTCATTTTTGACAACAGAGGTCATGAATATTGTATTTTTGGCTAAATTCAGTGCTGTTATGCATATTAAGCTTTGTAGGTTAAGTCTTCTGTCAACCAGGTGCTGCCTACTTTCTGGATTGAAGTAGAACATAGTTAGAAGGTGGGGTATTTCTAAGTATACTTACATACAGAATTACATGTCAGTAGTAAAGATGGCTAGAGTTAAGCTGAACAAGGCTTTAGAAAATTGTGACTTTAGTCTTAAGTATCCAAAATCCACTGTAACAAATCTAGTTTACATGATGAAGTTCTTCTTACATTTTTGTTCTTGGCTTAGAGTCAAAAGAGTGAATGTCTCTTCTAGAGTTGAGAAAATGAGGAATTAGGCAGTTGCATCTACCACATGGCAATATTGTGAGTTTAACAGAAATATTTGGGCTGTTTATATCCATGAGGAGGGACTATACTCAAAGAAATAGAAGCAGAGTAAGACTAAATGAAGATTTGGGCTTTGAATGTGTTTGGTACTATATGAACAGAGCATTTTGATTTTATTACCAGCAAGAGAAAATGAATAAAATTCCTCATTTGCATGACAGCTGGGTAAGTGATTCTGCAAGATAGACCATGATATTTTCATATGTAGTGTCTTTCTTAATATAATGTCTTCATTATTTATGCCTAGAATAACCTAATACATTATTATTGAGATTAAAAGAAGAGTTTTATACCATGCTCAAGTTTTGTGAGTTACTATTTTCTTCTTTATCCAGACTTCAGATCTTGATCCATCCAGGCTTTAGAGAACTAGCAACACTGAGAACAGAAAGTTGGAGGAAACAAAAAAGTAAGCTAAATAAATCATTCTATTGATCTGATTTTTTAGAGGTGGCAAAAGAGTAGGACTTGAACAGCTAAAAGGCAGGGTTGTACTTCTTTTTTATAAAGCATGTTGCTGCTCCATCTTCCCTGCATTTATCTTCCATGCTAAACAGTAACTGGATTCTTAAGAACGTTTTCAGCTTTTTAGTAACACTACTGTAAAGTTTATAAGTATAAGGCTAGCAATGTTTTCTTTGGTGCACCACCTTCTGCTCTGGTCTAGTTACAGACAACAATGATGACTTAAAAAAAAAAAACAACTCAAAACACTTGCTTTGAATTCAGCCCATATATTGTTTATGACAAGCACTGCTCATTAAATAACCAAGGATCACTCTAAGATAGCAGTGAAGCAGAAGAGGGGCTAGACCTAACCATGGGTACTAGGTAGTCATCTCATCTAGTATTACTGATCTAATCTATAATATCACTGTCATTTCTATGGGCTATTAGGACATTAAAGGACTGCAGGACCAATATATAACCCAACTTTTTTCTGTAAGCCATGCCTTGTATAAGGATTGCAATAGTATTTCCATGGCACCCGAGGAAGCCATTCTGACCACACAGAATATAGATTTTGTGCAGAAAGTAGGCTTGAAAAGCTGGTCAGATTAACACAACATATTAAACTTGCAATTTCGTTTCTTCTAGCTCTCGGTTTTCATTAGATTTTGCTCTTAATTGTATATTTCTTGTATATTACACATTACAAATTATTCTTTTTTTGAGAGGAAATGATAAGGATTTTTGTTATAATGTTGATTTTKAACCTTTTTTTTCTAAATTGAGTGACTAAATTCAAGTTTATGTATGTAAATCTTCCCACAGATACAACCTGATGTCAGAGAAATTGAGTTCTAGTAAGAACTAATTGAGTTCTGAAATGTAGCAGACCAAAAGTCTTAAAAATAATGTAGCCCTGCAGGACCAAATGGATTCACAAAGCAGCTCAGATGGATACTGAAACTTTCCTTTTCATGCTGTAGATTCTTAGTACTTCAAGCATGGCAGGGTTTGTGCCTCCTTGATGAAGAGTAAAAGGCAGGTTAAAGCAATGCCAAGCAGTTTTAAGGTTCAGTCAGTGACATGTTCTAAAAACAGTACATAGTCTCCATAGGAAGAGTTGTGGGGAGCAGATGGAGGAAGATGTTCCATAACCTGCCAGGAGGTTGCAGGAGGAGCCTGCCATAAGTTTCTAAAGATACCCATGGCACAGAAATGCGTAGTGTGCATTTTTCTTTGCCAGCTTCACTGCTGCTGGTTGCCCAATGTCATTGTGTCTACAGTTTGGCAGTCTTAATGGATCCATCRCAAATTACGCAATATAACTGTTGCTTCTTGGTTTCCCAACAGTGATCCCATAAACACACTGTCACAGCGTTTTGTAGTCAGTATAATAGGTTTAAATGCTACATGAATATATCTGTCAGGTATCTTTGAAAAGCACAACAGATTTTGTAGAAAGTAATGATTAGTTAGAGATGTAAAGTTCACATCAAAAGTAGGATCTGAGTGTGGAGGCTTTTTTGTTTAGTATCCCAATATAAGGATGAAGCTAAGAATAGCTGCAGTAAAATAAAACTCTACACTTTCCTTAACACATTACTCCTGGAAGTGGCAGAATTCTTCTTTTAATGTAAGTACGTAAGAGCTTAATCTTGAAAAGCAAATTCATTTGACCTATCCACAGGTTTTTAGTTTTTTTCTGAACTTGCAGCGTGAATTTATTTCAAGCAGAAAGATAAAACACAAATAACACAACTTTCTTCCCTTCTCCCAGAATATAGTCCCAAGCTTAGCAAAAAAAATAGGTTTCTAATTCTTCACCATGCTCTGTGAGAGATCTCGGGAAAAATCTCAGGGAATCTTTGGCTGAGTTTGACCTACAGCATGAGTGGAAAACCGTAGGGTATTCACAAAGCAAAATTTAAAATGTAGGCTTGAACAAGTGTTTACTGTTCTTAGCAGATCAAGCAGCAGCAAACTTAACATTCACTTCTCCTTTCAACATGGAAAGTCAGTATCAAGCTTGCATGCTTGCTTTTAGTTGGAATGTTGGAAACTTAGCTTGAAGTCCTTGATTTCAGAAGATGAAATTACCTAAGATTCTGAAATTGCCAAGAAAAAAACAAGGCCTTTCTCTGCTGTGTTTATGTTTTGTCTAACTTTCCGGACTTAATCACTCTAGAATTTAAGGGAACATTAAACTCTACAAGCAAAGGAATACCTCATTTTCATCAGAACATTATGAAAAATGAGATTTGTGCAACACTAATAAATCCTCCTGTGCTCAATGTACAGTGAAGAAAGTGCAATAGCAATTATTTTTATTTTAAATGTGCAGGTAGTTTATTTGAGCTGAGCAGATTATTTCCCATAAAAAAGGTCAGAGTTTATATGAAAAAGACAAAAGGCCTGCTTGTAATCTCATTTATACAAGTACAAATAATGAGTTGTGACTCAGGGGTTCCACTGTTATTGCTGGAAGCACACTGATCTGAGAGCACAAACTACCTATTCACTGAGTTTTGATTAGTTTATATTTATCTGCAATCATTCTGATGTGCATCTTGGATGGGTGTATGTGGCAGAGGAGTTGCTGTGATTCATGAATATTTGACCTGAGAGTCAAGAATCCTGATCCTGTCTGTGGCTCTGCTACTGACTTTTTTTGACAAATTACCCACTTACCCTTTCTTTGGTTTCTCCTGTCATCCTTTCTGGTTTATTCAGAAGGGAAGCACCTCTGCATCTCTATTGTATCTAAGGCAAACAGAATCTTAGCCTGTTTTGGCTACAGCATCAAAATGCTGTTAATTTTTAATGAATAACAATATATGGTAGGTTTTGTGTTTTTCTTTGTAAACCTTATGCATTTTCATGATTTTCTGGCCTGTGTTTTTTGCAGCACCAAATCTGGAACCTGGGCAGAAAAATGTTTTTATTTTTGTCTGATTTTTCTTTATCTGTTTTAAATAAAAGATTCCTGCTTCAGGACAGCTTGTTATGGAGAAAAGCTTGAGCAAGTTTTTTGTCAGTATTTCATCCCTAACATTTATGTTTTCTATGTAAACAAAAATGTCTCTCTCTTAATGAGATCATTAGCTATTATCTTGCCACATATGGTTGTTCCTCTAGTTAATGTTAATCAAAGTGGAAAATTAACTTCATACTAGAGATAAGGTGTAGTTAAAAAGCAAGATTTGGTCCAAAGGGCCTGATTTTCATATCTATGTCTCTAGATCTGCCTCAACATTTTTTTCCTATTGTCATCTGATTTAACAGAAAGACCAACACAGTTTATCTGACCACAAATAAAGAAAATCTCTGAGCAAAAGCTGTAAAAGCTGTTTTCAGGACAAAATACAGTCACATAAAGAGAAAGAACCCTTGTTAATGGCACAGGAGATTTTTTTTCCCCCCCATTGAAAAGGAGGCATATATTTCTTAATAATGAGAGGAAGAAAAAAGTCTTCTAGATCACTAGTCTTCATTTTCCATAAATAACTTGACAAGAGGAGGATACTGCAACTAAACAGCTATTATGCAGAGCTGCGTTTGGTAATAAACCATAGGTTAAGGTGTATTAATTCATTTCAAGCAACGAAGTTCATGTTGAGGCACAAGATGCAGATAAATTACCCCACGTAGTGCTCTCTGTTTTCACCACTAGACTGCTGCAAGTCAGCAAGTTTTTTCAGAGCCAGTCTGGTTATTGCTGCCATATTCCACAAAGCATCTGGGTGAGATTCAATTAAGGTCATTCCTTCATGTACATCCCAGCTAGAACTGGAAAGAGAAGAAAGAAAATGTCTTTGGTGCTGCTGAGCTAAAATGATAAAAGAAGCAATTCCATCCTGATGTTACTCTTCTCTGTAATTTTTCTGGTTCTGCTATTTTTATTTTGAGATCAGATGACAATATTCAAAGGAAGGGCTTAGGGATTTATGTAGTTGCATAATGACATTTTTTGTTCTGTTCTTTAATTCTTAATATTATTTTCGTATATATCTACTGAGCATTGAGATGACATTTTCATAGAATTATCTACTTAAACTCCATGATCTATTTCATTAGTAATAATAGGTCATTCAGATCCCTTCACTATGTATGAGGAATTTGGATTTTGCCTGTATAATTCATTTTGTATTATCAACACTGAATTTAATTCTCTGTTTTATCACCCAATCAGAATCTTAAAATCCCTCTTTTGCAGTCAACTTTTATTTTGCTGATGGTGGCAACCAACAATTTCTTCTCCACATCAATTTTGATTAAGAGTTTTCAGATAACACTGAAGTTCAATTTTCAGAAGAATGAAGTGAGGCAAAAATATTTGATTGTCATAAAGTCTTCTAACTCTTAAATTTTGCTTGGGATCTCTCCTCTTCTGTTTCAAACTTTTCCATTCTTTTCTTGTTATTTTTGAATAATTTTCTGGTTATAGAAATGTACCATCTGCATTACAGTTATTGACACTTTGCAAAACCTAATTGTTAAAAATTACTTTAAATCTGATAGTAAAATGTTTCTTGTTTGTGTTGTAAAGTAATGTATTAGAAACTTCTTATGACATACACAAGAAATAAAAATTCAGAGCAGAATAGAGAGAGACTATTAGAATGATCAGAGCACGGAAGACACATAGGAGAAGACTAGCAGGACTTGGTTTGCTCAGTCTAGCAAAACAAGAATTAGTAGAAGAATCAGTCTGTTTTCCTTAAATTTGACATGAAATAAGAACAGGCTTTTCAAGATGGAGCTTGATATTTTCAGATGATAGAAGGGAATGGAGCTCAGAGGTAGCAATCCTCTTTCAGTTCTGTGTCCTATACTCTCAAGGATTTTTAAATTCCTTTTTTGGTAAAGACATTCTTTGGAACACCTATGAGGAAGTCCAAGGACATGTGTTGTAAAGCAGATCAGACTAGATTACGAGAGCTTTCTGTCTCTATAATTTTTGGAAACAACACACAGGAAATAGAGATAGACACTTACAGGTTCTGTCAATTCAGATCAAAATTGAACCCTGTGCAATAAACTTCAGTGTGGAGAGGGATTGATCTGTGTCTCAATCAGAGCTTGTGGTGAATGCTATCCTTTGTTGTCTTGCCTCTGGTCTTTCTATTCTAGCCTTCCATTTCTCACTTGTGTATGTGTCAATTTCTGCTATGAAATGCAAGAATGGCAACGATGTTCACCTATCACAGGTTGGTTGTATGATCAAGTTTAATTCTGTTTGTAAGGCTGGAGCTCCCTACTGCTGGTTCAAGGGCTTATAAGAATATAAAGTATTATTCCTAAAAAGMATTTGGTACCAGAATATGCAGTACATAGAATAACTTTCCTATGTAGAGATTTGTTATATTTTTCAATAAATGAAGGAGACAGCTCAAATATTGCACATATTTGTGCAGTGTCAGATTAAGAAATATTTCTTCTTACCTGTTTATTTTGAAAATAAAGATTCCYGCTTTTTAAGGCATATCCTGCCAGACATTCCCCAAAAGTGTATTAAAGCATTAGCAAATAATTTCTTACAGCAGTTTTGATTTTAAGAAGTGCAGAACCCAGTCCCTGAAAATTAAGCCATTTTAATGACATCATAGCAAATTGTGTAGCAATGTCAGTGAGCATCAGATAGGAAATTTAAATATGAACGTTTACCTTTAAAAAGAAATTCAATCAGAGGAAGTGTTTTCCATGCTATATGTAATAATTTATTCTACTGTAAAAAGCAGTGTATGCAAACTGAATCCTCTTTCACTGTTCTAAATCATACTCTGACAGGATGCCTTCTTCTGTTGAACACATCACTTCTTTTTGTATGTAAATATGGTGTTAAGGATTGACTGGGAAGGAAGATGATTCTTGCTCTGTGCCTCATAAAGTGCTCCAAGATCTTGACTAAGACATGACAGTGATGGTTGAAAAGTGCAGTTATTTGTGGGAATGGACACAGATTTTGTGAAAGCTTAGAGGAAATCAAGGATGATCTGCATTACTAAAAATTGTTGCAAAGTGCAGGAGTAAATAGAAGACAGTTTTCTTCAGGGAAACACTAAAACCTGGAAACTATAAATGACAAATGGTGGAAAAGAAATTGTAATAGTCTATGCATCTGTTAATCTGTCTTCAGCAGCTACCTAGGTTATGCTGAAATCAGCAGAAATAGTCTTGTTGGTGGCAAAGGGCAAGGTAGCTCATGAGAATTCCTTAACTGATAATACCTGCAAAAAAGCTAAGCTAACTATGTGAGAAGAACTAGTAAAAGGTACAATCCAATCCAACAAACAGGCATTTGTTTAAAGAAGACAGAGCCTTTGAAAATTCTTACCTTTAAGAGGCTCATGCCAGGTATTGCAGAAAATTGTCAAGGCTATCAAAATGGCAGGTGAATGTCTAAGGAAACACAAGTTCAATGTAGACTTTCAGAAAAATGCTAGTAGGAATCTATATGTGGTACATTTATACAAAAAAACATAACTCACTATGAAAATACCTGTTTTGCAACATCATCACTTTTTCATCATGTTATTGCATAATCCAAATTTTCTCCATAGGTATACTTTGGGTTTGTTTTTTTTTTCTTTTTACTTAACACCACAGAGGCCACTTCCCTGTCAAACAAGACTCCTGTTCAACAAAACTAGTTCAAGCATTCTTCAGATAAGACTACAGAGTAAAACAAGACAAAATCTCTGAAGACAAATCAATTTACCTTCATGTTTCTCAAAATCCCATTGCTATTTTAGGAGAGAGGAAGAGAAGGAATTTTACTGGAAGATGCACTTAGAACAAATGTGTTACACTGGGTTTAGAAATATTGTCTTCCTGTAAATGCGTATAATTCAGAAGGTACCTATTTTGAATATATTCTGTTTGAATATAGTCTCCAGGCCTTTAACTGACCAGCTTTGATTATGCTGTATCATCCCAGCTGACATTTTTAGAATGGATATCTATGATTGGTTTTAAATAATTTTTCTTCCACAAAACATATTTTGGTATTAAAAAAATAAAGGTATTGAACAGCAACTAAATATTTTGGTTTTACAGAAACACAAATATTCAGTAACCATATAAAGATAAATTATTTTATTTTGTGAAAAAATGGATTTTTTATGTTTTTGGTCAGTTTTTGAATAGGAAGAGGTTAAAACACTGTGAAATTTGCAATAGAATGTGATGAATATGTTTTTGTCCTTGCGTAGGTCCAGTAAACCCTTCAGCTGCTGCACTGAAATACAGAAAGGGGTTTTGAATCAGAGACCTCATTTCTAACAATTCAGTCAGGTCCAGTCTTATAAACTGAAACTGCTAGCTGTTTAAGTGAACACTCCTGTCTCTGAGCTGCAGCACATCTGTGCTGCCCATGCTGCTGTCTTTGCTCTGAGGACAGTAACCTCTGGCAGGAGGCTGTGGGTATGACCTTTTTCATTGACCTGACTTGTAAGCTTTCATAAGAATTTCACCTATTTCTTCTTGATTTCAGTAGAAATGAGGCACTTGGACCTCAGTGCAAAGAAACTCTGTGGGATCTAATTTTGGGGAACGTGGGATCCAGAATCTGGGACAGCTGGGATTCCTGTACAACACGTAGGGAAGGCTGAGCAGCCCAAAGGAGATCCACAGAAACTGGCATGGCTTGCAGGCTCAATAGGCTAAGGAAGGAGATGCTTAGAGAGAGCTTATATGGGAAGGCAGAAGGTATATAATGGGGATCCTTTTGATATCAGAARATATCTGCATGTCTGCTAGAAATGCTATCCATTTCCTTCACTGAGTAGTTTTTAAATATATAGATAATAAAAGGGTATGAAAAAAGAAATATTTATACCCGTAGTGCACATGTGGGAAAATAAGTGTTTATGTGATTTGGCCAACGTCAAAAAAAAAGCTGTTGGCAGAGGAACAGTTTGCAGTCCCTGCCTGGTGTCTTCAGCGCTTGTCCATCTTTCCAAAGAGAGTGTGGTTCCCTCTTTCTTCCACTTATTCATAATAAAAATGATAAATTCCTTTCTGCACATTCATACACTAATGAGCAAACAACAGCTCAGCTGTTTTGGAATTGAGAGAGATTTAATACATACTAATTTGCTATGTTATAATCATATAAAATACACTTACCACTGAGAATGAGTTTTAAATTAGTTATAAAGAAATTGAAATAATTTAGAATCATTAAGAATAACTCCATCTGGCAAAGTTTTGCTGGAGCAACTTCACCACAGGTTTTCTGATGAAGGCTGCTCTTTCTGACTGACATACTCTTTTTTCTTAGCATGAAACCTCAGGTGGTAGAATATGATTGTAATTGAATACATAATTAAAATTAAACTATCACACGGGGTTGTTTAGAGTGGAGAAAGGCATTATGTGTGGTATATCCAGTAGTGCAAACAAAATCTGTATTAAGAAAAAGAAACAAATCATTGTGTCACAAGTGCTTAAGTGTCGGAAAACTTCATTTGCTGCAACTATTTCCATGTTTTGTAGGTAGAGCTTACAGTCTGAAATAAAGAAAGAGACTGGTTTTTTTCCTATATTTAGATCTGACAACATGTCAGTCCATCTCGGCTCCTCTCAGGACTTGAACCAATGTTACTACAGTGAATACTAAAGTTAATTCTAGCTATAAGAGCACAGGATAACTTTCTGTACTTTGAGAGAAAGGAAAACCACTGAAACTTGTCATTAATTTGACGTACATTGTCCACGAGCTGAAGCATTTCTGCACTGTGTTATATTGTCCTTTTGTCTAAGATCCTGTTGTTTGTATAGCCCTTGGTGTATTGCTTCATAATTGTACTCTAATGGTTTTGGTATGTTTAGTCAAATTTTCCTCCAAACTTTTACCTATGCATTTAAAAACTGCAAATGGATGTTTGAAAGCCTTTTTTTATTCAGTGTGCATTTGTTCTAATAAACAGATAGCTCCGGTGCACCGGAGGCATTTTGCTTTACCTTCTGCCTCATTGTCTTCTTGAGGTATGTACGGATTTGCACTATGGCATGATTTGTCATGTCTTACTGCTTAATTAACCTTTAGTGTGGTGGCATTTCCCAGATTGCCTGCAGAATTATTTCAGAAGAATGTGTCTGTGTAGATAGGCAATGTCAAATATAGCAGCTTTCTACTTAAAATATTGTTATTTGCTAGCACTAAGGACATTATTCTTTTGAATAGAGGCTGTTGAGACTCTCAGATCCAAACTTTGCTGTTAGCATACTCTAAACCCCAGCTTTGAGTATACAAAATCAATACAAGCCTTGTTTTTCTTTATGTGGAGAAATTTTTGAAATATTAAACCAGACGTACCCCTGAGAAACAGAAAAACTGCTTTCAGTGCTTGCTTATCTATTTTGTACTTACTAAGTGCTTACTTACTTATTTAAGGTAAATATTACTGTTCTGCACCATGCAATAACGAAGCTGCCTCAATGAGAGAGAATTTAAACTTTCCTTTCCCATTCTTCCAGTGATGACTAGAAAGTTTTCTAAAAAAAAAAAAAAGGCAAATTTGAAATGTTTCTTAATTCTCCACTGTGAGAAAAAAATTATTTTACTTATTAAAACAGAATGGATTGAAAGCTGTTAACTAAGACATTGCAATTGAGTCCCAAATTTTTTAAAAGGGTAAAAAAGCCAAAGTTAACAAGATTTTTAAAAGAGTTTTTTTTTTGGTTACTGAGTATTTCAGATGTCTGTTCAGTTACTGTGTCTTTAATAACCTCCAAGTTTTTTTAAACTTTGTATTTTTGTTTTACCATTGGYGCCATGGTCCCTAAAATTTCCACTTATAATCTGGGATGTAATCTTCAGCAAAAAGGGAATAATATTTTAATTTCTTTCTTCTGAACCCAAAACTTCCGTAAAAACAGAGGGCAAAAGTTTACAGGGATTAAAAAAGGGACACAATGGATAGATAAGAAAAAAATGAAAGGCAGTTTCCTTTGTAACCTTTGACCCAACTGATGGTCAGAAATGGATATATTGAAAATATCCTGGAAATATATTCAAGCAATAACATTCTTTTARGTATTCCTGTGAAACAGACTGTTTCGCTAGAACTAGAAACAGTTTAACGGCCTTAAAATAAAAGTTGTCAGATTTAAACAGTGGAAAACGCAAATCAATGGTTCACAGCTTTTCAGCTTAAAATAGGAAAAGGTTGACATATTTTAAATATCTAATGCTTAGAATTAAAAAAAATGAAGTTCAGAGACATTTTGAATACAACATGAAACGCTTATGAAATCTTTACAAAAATAAAGAAAAGATATATTTACTAGAGCTAATATATAAAGGAAAGAGTTAATGACAAACCAGTGGTAATACTTAAAATAATACGAAAATCATACAAATAATAACCTCTGGTGAAAAGCAGTTCTGGGAAATAAAATGATTATATGGAAGGTAAGCAATAAGGATTTAGTAAAAGTTGAACCATTAAATCTTCATAATATGAAGATACTAAGTATCAGGTTAAAGAAGGTTAGGATTATTTGTTTCAGTACATGTAAGAAGAGGAGGAATATTCCTAAAATTGTAATGCTTGATTTACTTGAAGGTCCATATTTTTAAACAGTATATTATTCTACTCAAAATCGTTACATTCCTATATAGGCATTTGAAAATCTTTGCAAAGCTTCTGTTTCAAATAATTTGTTTTTCCTCAAATTTTTCCTTTTCARATTAATGTGGTAGTAATGAATAATACATATGTTAATCTGCATTTAGTTTTTAAAAATAAATCTTCATGGATACCTGATGCATGGGCATAAATTAATACAAATGAACATGTACTGTTATAGATTGCTTACAAATTATTAGTGTAGAAAATCCACTGAAGTAACAGAATATATATGCTAATTAATGGTATCACCAATATAGTATTTTGGACACATCCAATAAATATTCTCAATGCTTTACTGCTATCAGCATGCAAGGATATTAGAAAGCCACCCTATACTACTAGATTTGGATCAAAATCATGTTGCCCCAAAGCAAATCTGTTCCTTTTGTTCTGTTTACCAGAACTTTCCATTCAAATTCTACAGTTAATCAGGTGAGGACCCTGTCGTAAATGAGTKGTTTTGAGGCCGCTTAAAGAAACACCGGCAAAGGTATCAGCAAAAGGTGATTTTAATAGAGATTTGTAAAAGCGCGACTTAACAGAATTCAATGGCAAGGTCCACTCTATTACTTATTGCATGGATTGAGGGAAAAGTCGTGTCAGAATTTGGATTGGAATGATTTATACAGAGATTGAGGAAAAGGGGGTATAGGAGACCCTCCCGTTGAGTCACGAGGTTCAGAGAAGACCCAGCTGGATCCAATCTTAGTCTCAGACTTGGACAACAGTTTGTGTCTAATACAAAAAGGGATAAGGAGACCCTCCCRTTGGGTCACGAGGTTCAGAGTAGGCCCCCTTGCTTTCTAAACTCCTTCTCAGAGAGGAGTCCAGGTGCGGCTGGATCTGCCCCAAGTCTCAGACCTGGTCAACGGTTTATGCCTAAGGGATTATAAGTGTTTAGCAGCAACCTAAAGTTCATTCACAGTTTTAAGGTAAATCATAAGATTTTAACAGCATTTAATCATTAACTAATTTAGCAGCTACTAAGTGAGTTAATCAAGTTTACCACAATTACTAAAGTGACTTGATTACGGATTATGCTTATTACTGATTGTCTAAATCAATACTTGCAAACACATGCACACATCACACATAAGGGCCCAAAGCTAAATAAATTTACAGGCCTGAAGCTAAGTTATAAAGGCCTTAAGCTAGATAAATTTACAGGTCTGAAGCTAGGTTATGAAGGCCTTAAGCTAGATAAAGGTACCTGTTAAAAATTCCCCTCTAATGCTGTGAAATACTCATGCTCAATGTCTTGGCACTTCTCAACAGGCAAAGAGTTGAGCCTCAAGTACAGCCGAGGAGTGTTTCAGGCCAGGTCCCGATGGTCCTTTGAATTTCACAAACTCGAGGGTTTGCGAGCTCTGAGAGGCGTCCCACTCAGAGGGAGACTCTGGGCGCAGCCCGCTGCGGTCCAGAAGAGCTCAGAGGGTCTYGCCTGGGGACCCCTGTTTATAGGTCTGCAAGATGATTGGCTTTAGTCATCAGTAAATTTCCATCCTGGCCACTATCCGAGGTGGTCCGGGATAGTAATTATGGTATTGTTTTGCGGTTACAATGGTATCATTTTGTGGTAACCATTGTATCTTTCCATTTGATCTACGATCCAGGGAATGCTTCAGGGCTGTCAGGAATGACAAACTGTCTCCTGCTTTCATTCCCTACTTTGATCAGGTAGCCAGCGTTCCTGGTATGATCAGTGCTGCTCCCCACCTCAGCCATGCAAGAGTGCCTGGTACAGTCAAGGGATGCTTAACCGCCCAACTCGTTACACAATGGCTAAGGCCTAACAGGAGTTTCTGAGATCGTAGAGAGGCCTAGGGGAAGGGGGGAAATGCACCACCACAGACCCAAAAGTGCATTTTGCAGTCAAAGCCCTATCGGTAGGATAGAGGTAGCTTCTTCTGACTTCATTGCAGCACAGCTTTAAAGGGCTTGTCATCTTCAAACATCACTAACTACTTTTCAATACATCAAGATCCCATTAAAGTTACTGCATGTCTTGCATGTGCGTGCTGTGAATCGGGGCAGGTCTAATATTTTGCACATAAAAATTTTGAAGTTTTGCCAACAGTGGGGAAAAAGATTGAAGATGAGGAAATGTGTGGTCTATGCTTAGCTTGCCCATTTTTGCTGTTTGAAAAAGTAGGAAAGAGAACGGTCTAAGGATTTCTCAATATTTCTGAGCAAGTTTTGTTATGGTCTCTTGTCATGGAAAAGTCTCTTTTCATCTTCTGTTTTTAAGAATAGTATATTATTTTCACACTGAAATTGTAATAAATTTTTTCATATAATATAACTGAATTTTCAGAGCAGAATTTTCTAAGAAACTCTTAAACTTTTTCTCCTAATTTATTTTCAGAATATACAACATGGATGCCCTTTAATAGAAAAGTAAATTCTGTTTTTATTGTAGAGTCATTAGAGTAGTAAGTGGTGCAATCTATCATTATCATAATCCTCTTATTCTTTACTCTATCTTCACCTGTATAGTTAACTATATAGTTATCTTCATATCATTTGTGTCCAGGCAGTACAGGTAAATATATTCCAATTCAGACCTCAGGTGAGTAAAGCTGTTGTTTTCTGTTGACTCTAGAAGAAACAGCCACACTTCAACACAGGTGCCTTCACCAAGATGTCTAGATAGATCAGAGGAATCTGTTGTTAAATATACATGGAAAATTAAATACTATTAAAAGATATATTTAAAATATTTCACTAAAGCCTCAATTTAAAATTTTTCAAAATGGACATCTAGTATTTGTTTCCTAAGATTTCATCTAAGCACCTAGGTAAGCAGTTAGAGTTATGTGCGCATAGAAAGCTGAGCTGTGTGGTAGCTAAGTAGTTTATACTTTTTGTGATGTAGTTAATCAAGAAGGAGTATCGTCTTGGGGGGGGGGCGGAAATCAAATTTAAATATACTAGTTTGGATTAACCTGTGTTATAAAATGCCAGGTTTATTTTCTTAGAACCTACAGATACATCCCTTTCAATGGGCATTTTTCTGAAAAATAAATTTTCAGGAAACTCTGTGGCTATGCATGCACATACACACTTGCACGGATGATAAATTCCGCTCTGCTAACTTATATTTTGTGAAGTAAATATATTCTGCCAATCAAATTGCCTGAGGACTTAAAAGGGCTTTGTGCAAATAGGTTGAAACTGAGTCAAGCTTTGGCTGTAGTACTGATGAACACCCACAGTTTGTGCTTTTCTTCCTGTTTATTTGCTGATAACATCAGTCACAGTAGTAACTATATACAAACTCTATAGATCTCCTTGTTTCTTTCTTGACTCTGTCCCTTTAAACTCTTTTGTGATGGTCCATATGTTCTATAACATAGATGTGTTCTGCAATGCACTGCAGAGCACGCAAGGGCATCTTTACTTATGCAATACGACTGCTGTGTACGGTTTGAGGGACCTGTGTATGATAAGGATGACTGGTGAACAAATGCCTGATTCAAAGGATTAACAATTCTTTTGCTAGAGAAAGAAAAACCACAGCATATTCAGTCTTTGATCACAGCTAAAGCTGTGCATGAGCCAAGGGCAAAAATAATATTCTCAGAACGCCCTGTGATCTCTCTTTTCTCTTGTGTTTTGAGCGCAATAAAAAATAACATTGTTGTTTAACAATCAAATTTAACCTTACTGTTGTCTGTTGTATGAAAACAAGTATAGAACATATGAACCAGTGAATTCACTGTTGTTTGTTCATTATAATTTAAATTTATGACCTGGTAACAATCAGTGGATGAATTAAAATGCAAAGAGATAAAGATTATAAAAAATTGTTCTTTATTGAAAATTACAAGAAAAAGAATTTTTTAAAGCATTCCAGAACTTAGCAGTAAGCTTTATTTTAAAATACCATATGATACATAGAATTTTTTTTTTTTATGATACAAGAAATTGTTTACTATGAAAATACTTACTTGAAATTGCTGTAAGTGTACAAAAAATGATGGATGGTGATAATTTCAAACCATTCAGAGGTGACATTTAGATGGATGTTTATCTTAATGTAGCAGAATTACAGTGGTCTGAGACTCACTAGAACAAACAAACAGTTTTCCTGTAAGTTTTCCATAATGTCTTATTACCAACAAAAATCTTAATATTTCAGATTGGATATTCAAGTTAAAGTATAACTTCATGCACATTTATTTAGGATTTGGATATGAAAATGATGTGCTGAAAATAATTAGATAATACAGAAATGGCAAAAACAGATAGAAAAAGGAAAGAATGAAGGAAAAAAAGAAAAGAAAAACAAGAAAAATTAATTCCCAGCTTTGCATTTTTCCTGCTTGCCTGAGGGATTGTGCTAATGCAGCTGCTCTGCTCATTGGCATCAGTGAATGGCACTGATCCTGTGTAGACAAGGATCCCACTGCTGAATGGTCTCCAGGTGCTCACATGGAATCTGGTATCCCCTCTTTAAAAGGGAAGTGCAAAATTTCAGCCTTGTGGTGGATGGCTAACGTTGTTCTAACCTGCGTTTATACTCACTGCATCACTGGCAGCTGGAGATGATGCTGGGGTAGCTTTCACAGCCATGAGTGCCCATGTAGGGTGTGTCATGCTGTCTAGAATTCCTGTAAGACGGTAACCTTCTCCTCTAGGAACATTTGCCCCTGCCATCTGTGGTTGGGCAAGCAGCGTACACCTTTTCCCTCCTTCCCCCAATGCATGGGTTGGTTTGGAAGTCCTTAGAGGACAACCTCATAGCTAGCAAGTGTCCTCAGCTGGGGACTTCCTGCCTTGGATGGCCACATAGAGATACTTTACACTTTTGCTGACCTTTTACCAAAGATGTCCTCTCCACAAACTAAGTCTTACAGCTAAGTTTCTTTTAGCCTATGCCACTTCAAGTCAAAGCCAGGTATTTTCCAGATGGCCTTCTGCAAAAATTTTCCTACCTAAGTTTCCTCTGAATAGGAGCAGATTTAGATCTTCACCTAGCATCTGTTAATACTTTTGAAAGCCAGTTTTTTTTCCGTATAAAAGGGACTTTTTGCATCCAAATTCTCATGGCATCCTCTCATGTGCAATGCCTCTTTTACCTTTTCTGCTGTACAACAAAATCTCTTGGAAAACTTTCACTTCGCAACAGTCTTCATGTCTTCACCTTCCATCACGTCAGAAATTGTGTACGACCACGTAAATCATTAAATATATTTGGAAGCAGCTGTGGTTGTAACAAATACTTTTGAGTCCAATTCAAAGAAGGAAAATAGAGTAATATTTCAATGTGGGAAGATGAGGTACCTGGGTGCCTGAATGTTAGAACTTTGAATGTAAATGTGATCCCACATGTGAATTTCAGTCTATTCACAGACCCTTAAACAATTTCAGTGACTTAATAGCATTTGTCCGTAATTTACCCAAGAAAGCCTGAAAGTCTATTTCATAAACTTTAACTACAAACAAAAAATAAATTGGGATCTAAAGCTCATTTTAATGTTGCTGTTCTTTTATTTATCTCTCATGATACATAGATTTGTGTTTACTGTAATTGTGCTATAAATTACTTTTGCAAGTAAGTCATGTCTCAGTTTTTATGTTCAGTACTGTTCATCTTCTTTCATTATTTCACTTTCTCTACTGGGTGTGGAGGAAAGAAAAGCACTATTTAGGCCATCCTTATGTTCAAGTTGCTGCTTTGTAATTTTAAACAGGCTCCTGAGTCTTGTTTATTCCCTTTTTACAATAATGTTGCTGTTATGTGCTGATATGTGGATTACATGGATTTACAGCTTGCATCTTACAGCTGTTGACTCTCAACATGTTTAGAGATATCTAGAGAGTTTGTAATAGAGTACCATATCCTGACAGTTTGCTTTCCCTAACATATACACGTACTTTTTTTTCCCCCCTTAATGAAACATTTTTATAAGGTCTTTTAAAACATTATTTTATTTTATTGCATGCTTCTTTCCAGATTTCACTGAATGTTGAGATTTATCAGCAGGCACTATATACAGAAGCAGCATGCAATCAGTATCAAACGTAGGACAGGTGCAAACTCTTCCCTTTCCAAAGCCATGGAAAAGAATAAGATTAAAAAATCTAATTTCTGTGCTTAGGTTTTTGCACAAACATATTAGATAATTTAGTTCCATAGCACACTGAATTACCTGATAATGAATAAGTGCCTAATAATAGACTGGACTCAAGAAGTCTAGTGCTTTGTGCATGAAGGAGTTCTATAACATATATAAAGTGAATATGAAATTATTGATTCTTATTCAGAACAGGGTTACAGTAGGTTATTTTTCAAAACACTCCTTCATTATGTACCCTGCTGTCTTGCTGGTGAAACCCACACTTTATTTTTCAGAGTTGAATCATTATGTTTGCATTTAATTTCCATTAAAAAAGCATCTGATTCCAGCTGAGTAGAAGTTCCACAGCAAAGTCTTTATTAATTAGAACCATGTCTTACACAAATCCACATACCAATTTTTTTTTTTCAACAATTTCCTTCTGAAAAAAAATTTAGCCTTACAGTAAAGACTTACAGTGTGACTTCCAGAAACTGTTTTCTGACTTCCTGGATAAACCTATCATATTTGGGTCACTTTGTTCTGACCGGGTATACAATGGTGATCTAAATGGTTGTCAAGTCATATGTTTCTAAGCATGAATATCAACAGCTATCACCTATTCATCCAGGGAATGACCCAGGAATCAAATTTTTTAAGAGAAAGTAAGAGGACTGTAAAGAACCTGAAGAAATTTAGGCGTTCCTAAACAATCCTGTTGACGGGACAAGCCCATTTTGATGTCTCTCAGGTGTGTTAGTTTCAGTCAGAATTTACGTGGGATGAAGGAGCTATGGATGACAGTAGGTGGAGTTCCCATGTACACAGCACTGGGAACAGCATCCATTCCTAGAGCTAACCTACAACAAATTAAAGCTTTCTCTAAATTTTATTGAGTGATTGCAGTCATGAGAAGGGAGGCTCCACTGAAATATTCAACTCATTCTCCTCGCTGGCCACCACTTGACCAATATATTAATAGAGACAACAGAAAAGTGTCTCAGTGATTTATACAAAGTACTCAAGAGCTTTGAGTTTGGGTAAAATATACTGAAATTGCAAGATTTGACCAATTCTGTTATTTGATCTACAGATTATCACAGAATTGTATGTCTGACTGCTGTTTTCACAACAGTTTAAAATTACAAATAGGAAGCCATGAAGGAGTAATATTTTGAAAATGTCCAGCTGAAAATTATTTCATAAACATAACAGATTATGCGCTTCTAAAATCTCAGTTGTTTCTTCTTGATCTTGTCTGTCCCGTTATTCCTTCTTTTATGTTTCTTTAAAATAAATCAGAACAGTGGCACAAAATTCATTCAAATGTTCAAAGTAGAACATATGGCCTCCTCTATTATTGCCATATGTGGCCTGTCCACCTGGGGAAAATGATGTGCTCACAGCTGTGGTGTGAACTTACACACAGCCAGGCACTTCCTACTGATTCTCCCATTAAGATGAGTCAGTGTGCACTTGTGGTGAGCTTCATCTACCAGCATTTGAGTGTTAACTCTGGAGACGACTATCTCAGAGATAGTGTGAGGACTCCCTTTCTGGTCACATTTCTGCAGAGTGAAGTCTACCATCTGTTGTAGATGTCTGTGAAACAAATGAACGGTGTCCTGAAGGTGCTTATATCTCTCAGACCTTTCAGGCATCAGGCTGGCCAGCCAGAAATGGATAGTTGGAAGGATTTATGTTCCTAATGATCAGTAACTATGACTTTAACATAAATATATCCTGAACTACATGGGGACTACCAACCCATAGTTTAGGATACTTCGTTTAAGTAATATGGCACAGTGGTTTTCAAACCGTGGCACATAGTCATGCAGGAGTCCACACTGCTGCTTTTGGCTAGGGAGCTGCAAAAGCTGTCTGCTCCTGCTGCAGGCTATGATCCTCACCCACAGGGCACAGCCCTGCAGAGTTTGAACACTATGGGCAAAGCCAGGTACAAGTAATAAGGTCCACCAACAGTCCCAGATGAGGCAAGGTGGCGAACCAGGTCCAGGTTCCATGTAGGGCGTCTGGTCAGGAGCAAAAAGAGACAGGAGCAGAGACAGAACTGGAGACATGGCTACAGCGTGGGTCCATCCAGGAGGTAGGGCCAGAGGCAGGGCTGCAGACAGGCACACCTGCGACACAGGAAAAGTTGGTGATGCTTGTGTTCAGGGATGGTTCACTGACCATTCACATGGTGCTCTGCTGCTGTAACCTATAGAAGTTATGGGACCTGTGATATAATGACCACGGTAAAGAAATTATGCAACTGTCACCTGGGGAAAGTGTTACTTCATTCTCTAATGCCGAGGAGAATCTCTGCAATGAAATGTAATCATAAGGACTGTACTTTGGAGACAAGATTTAAGATTAACTATATAAAGAAATATCAAAATCACCATATCCTGGGAATACTGAAAATCCTGTTAATTTATAAACTAGTAGAGGTGGTGACAGACTTTCAAATGTCTTGTGAAAACCTGCAGACATCTTGAATATTCATTTCACTGCTGCTTAGATGAGTTGTGTAACGTTATATTTAATAACAACAAAATAAATCAAATGAGCTTTTAAAGCATTTGTTTAGGACATGTACCTTCAGGACTGCTGAAAGCAGAAAAAACCCTAAGAATTAGGCAAACCTCCAGTAAACTTTATGCACACTTCAGTTTTATCTAAATAGGTCTAAAATATTTATAAGTTTTACTTGCATATTTGCTTGAGAAATGACACAAGGACCTTCCTGATTTGCAAAAGCCTCCCTCCTTCTGGTTGCTAGTGAGTTATATAGCACCAAAGATGATTCATTAGTTCACAACTGCCTAACATGTTGGAAAATACTATATCTAAAACCTGGTTATATTCTYATAATATGGCTGAACATAACTTCCTTTCAAATTTAAAGCTTCTGGCAAATCAACATATTTAAACCATTTAGCCTGAGTAAGTATACTAGTCTATCAGGTAAAGAAGATATATTAAGCTTATTTTTCTTTTGAACTTGCCCATCAAAGAGGTTTACACACCCTTTAATCTCTGTTGAGGGAATGTATAGTGTTTGCCTGTATAAATCAGCAACGGGGTACAGAGCTGTCTTATTTTCATACTCCCAAAAGCTGAAAATTACTGAGCTGTGTATGCAAAATCTCTGCTGCGGATATTAAAGAAGCACTGAAATGAGAGGGAGGTAAATCTGTTACAGAATTATTTTTTTCTACTATAAAGTGAAGATAAAAGGGAAAAGAATAAACGAGACCTAGCCATTTTTCCTCTTATGGCAGAAGAAGTGGCAGGTTATCTTTGAGGAAATTTGCAGGCACATGTTAGTCAACAATTTTTACATTCTAATAAAAAAATAGCAGCTGCTGCAGCTGTTGATACATGAAAGAAGTGTCAAAGACCTTTCTGATTAATTTTTGTGCTAGATAATAAAGTTATTCCCCCCAAGCTCAGAAGTTCGTTGCACCCTTTGGTTGCTGGCACTGAAATAGCAATARCACTCCTAATGTTCAGAAATCATCTTTTACTCTTGCATATGTGTGTGCTGTGAACATGTGTACATATTTATATCTCAGTCTTACAGGAGTGTATTACTGCTTGTACCGAGGCAGTTGCTCACACTGAAGCCATAGAGGCACTTCAAGGTTGAGGCGGGTTACAATCATTTAAGGAGATTTTATAACTGGGGGCAAGGGCCAGGACAAAAATCTCACTTTTTCCATCTGAGTCACAGGGCTGCAGTGCAGCTTGCTTTTATTTGGTCCCCTCTTGGCTCCATACCACTTGGGTTTTTGGCCTCCAGGTGGCTTTGCTCCAACAGGTGGGAGAGATGATGTGGTTGAATGATTAGAGATATATAGAGGATGTTGTCCTGCTTTCGGCTGGGATAGAGTTAATTTTCTTCCTAGTGCTGTGTTTTGGATTTAGTATGAAAAGAATGTTGATAAGACACTGATGTTTTTAGTTGTTGCTAAGTAGTGTTTACACTAGTCAAGGACTTTTCAGCTTCCCATGCTCTGCCAGGTGCACAAGAAGCTGGGAGGGAGCACAGCCGGGACAGCTAGCCCAACTGGCCAAYGGGGTATTCCATACCATRTGAYGTCATGCTCAATATATAAATAGGAGGCGTGGTCCAGGAAGTAGTGGTCGCTACTTGGGTATCGCTCAGTGAGTGGTGAGCAATTGCATTGTGCATCACTCATTTTGTATATTCTATTATTATTATTATTATTATTATTATTATTATTATTATTATTATTATTATTATTTTCCCTTCCTTTTCTGTTTTATTAAACTGTTTTTAGCTCAATCCACAAATTTTACTTTTTTTTTTTCCCGATTCTCTCCCCCATCCTACTGAGGGGGGGCAGGGAGTGAGCGAGCGGCTGTGTGGTGTTTGGCAGCCTGCCAGGTTAAACCACAACAGATGTGGTAGGCTTGAGTTTCGTTGTATTGAGAAGGGTATTGAACTTGTCTGCCACTTTTGTGGGGCTGCTCCGACTACTAATCTATGATGCAAAGGACCAGTGGCAATTTCTCTTTCTCATACTGTTGCTGAATGGTCACATATCTGCTGTGTCTGCTGCCTTCAGTACTGAAGACGTTGTCCTCCTAGCTGCCTAGACAGAGGCCCAGGATGCCTAAGTTTAAGGTGTCTGGACTGCAGTGAAGATGCCTGTTAGTTCAGCAGCTGCAAGTCCTGAGCAGCACTGCCCCTGGTAGTCTCAGTTCTCTTGGACTGCCTCACCAAAAGTCCAAGTCCTGTCTTAGGTGCTCAAATAGATTTTATGAATATCTATGTAACTTATTTCCACGGTACAACTGCAAGGACAGACCTCTAAGATAATTTGATTATTAGAAATATTAGTCCTATTTAGTTAGAAAATAATGATTTGGCTGGTGTGAGTTTGGTTTTATTCCATTAGTTGTAAAGGATGCATTTTATTGACGAGAGCTCCATGAAAGAAAATACCTCTTCACAAGCCATCCTCCTCTCCTGCATTTAATGGCATAATAGTTAGGACAGCCATATTCTTATTATGTCTTTTGTTGCTTTTGTGATAGAATTTATATGACTGCAGATTTCATCACTGATAATGTAATAATGGGGTCTTCATTCCTAAATCACACTTGCTATTTGCAACTTAAATCATTCTGCAGTTATAATATTCCAGTCACATACACCTAGTAGAAAATAGAGAGTGGAGGAAAGCTAAAAACAGCCTTTGGCAAAGCTTGAATGGATTTGTATCTTGCTATTCAAATCATGACTATGTAAAATATTCACAGATGGGAATGAACACTAATATACAGCAAGAAATGTTTGTCCTTTTGTTACAGGACAACACTTGTACAGACAACTAATCAAATGAACATCACAGATGTGGGATTTGTCAGGGCAGAGTAATAATCAGAACCAAATCTTACAATGTGATGGTGAGCCCATTGGCCCAGAACATAAACAAATAGAATAATAAGTCCAGCTTTCATATTTGTTGATTTAGATATAAATGCTCTGGTGAATAAACTGAACACTTTATGGACATGGATGTCACAAAGGAGAAGCTAGCTTTTGAGCATTCAATTTTATTCTTCTCATCAAAAATGTCCCAAACCAGATAACTGAAATAAGTAGATTAAATCATCCAGCCTGGCTAAAAGTCATTAAAACATTCAGCACATTAACCTTGACTGTATCCAAGTAGGTGTGATAACAACAGAACTACTGAACTCCTACTACTGAACTCCTAAAACTGTAACCAGAGAGTTGATAGTGTTCTTTCATAAAGAAAGGTAAAACATAAAAGACACAGTTATGTCTAATTAAGACATACTAAATGCAGAGCCAAATGCTGCTTGTATTCCAGTCACTAAGGATTTAATCGTATAAGTTCGTGAACTGGACAAGATTTGAGATGAAATATTGTTATTGTGTGAAAGTACTGGCCTGTTCAAAGTTGGCTTTACATTCAACATTTCTAACATTCACTTCAGTTGGGAGAAAAAGCAAGCAGAGTAATCACAGAAAAGAGGTCCCCAGTCACTGCTTTGTTGAAATCCAGTTAGAAGTAAAAATAGAATAACATGTAATATCACTCAGCATACCAAGATTCATGAAGCAATCAATTTATTACATGAAATTTCTTTGTTGCTCTTAGAAACTATATTTATTGTCATTGTATTAGCAATTATAGAAAGAAATTAACGGACATATCTGCTCCAATGTTTCGTGAAATCCTCATGTGGATTTGAGGCATTACTGAATATATTGTACTGACCAATTTTGTATGTTTATACTTCAATTAGCATGTAAGAAAAAGAAAGTTGTAGTTTTAATTACAAATCTGTATTTCCAGCCACGAAACTTGAAGGTATTTGGATGAAAGTTTCCACACAACTCATTTTGGTATATACTGGGAAGTTTAAAAAATATCTTTCTCAGATTTTTGAATCATTGCAAGTCTCAAAGATTTACTGAGGTCTAGTCCTTGTCTCCTAAAAGGACATCTCCTATGAATGATATTTTTTTCATCTCTCTCTTTCTGTTGTGAGAGATGAATGTTTTCATTTGTAAAATAACATTTTAAGGAGATTTACACAGCTACACTAGCAATTTAAGTTTCTTCTAGTACATAAATCTGTCATTATTGTCTTTTATAAACAGCTCTTAACTTGGTTAGAATAAATTTGGACATTCGTTCTGATATTTCATCTTTTTCCAGCACATTATTATATTTTTGGCAGGGAAGAGAAATGATATTGGCATATGTTGTTGACATTATACCTGACACAACAAATATATAAAAATATTGTCATTGTGTATAATGATACAATAGAATGTTGAATCATATGTTGTTATCAGTAAAGTTGTCTTTGAAAAGATAAAATCACCTCGTGACATATATAGGTCCTAGTAATGACAAGTCTCAAAATAATTTCCAAATTTTCTTTAAAAGGCAAATGAAGACTAGGACATTGTTTAAAATATATAGTTAATTAAAAAAAAATGCAAGTTATAAAATGTATGCAACTCCAATCCAATGCAAGAACATAAGTCAAAACCAGATGCACGTGTTGAAATCTATTACGCCCATAAGGTGACCCAAGCTATTAGCAATTTATTTGGCTTATAAATTATAATAATAATTGTCAATAAAACATGCAAGCCCATCACGTTTCAGGATTCTAAATCCATTACCACAAAAATGCAAATGAAATGCAAATTGACTTGTGGAAAACATTCAATAGGTACAAAGTGTGTTGAACAGTCATTCAGCTTGCATCAGGTGAAGGTCTGTAAATAATGAGAACATGTTTCTTACAGCTTCATGTTGAAAGCGGGGCACAAATCTCTGAGTAATTGAATGGCAAACACAAAATCAGATAAAGCGATAATAATAATTTATATGTAAAATAAAGAACACAAACATGTTTAGTCAAGTGAATAGTTTATGAATATTCACCCTTTATAAATATGTATTGTTTGTTATGAAGAACATAAGGAGAATGCAGTAAAATATTCTCTGAGCGAGAATGGATTTTCCTTTCCAAAATGGAGCCAGTTAATTAGTCTATCAAGGAATGACTCATATGTTGTAGAACATATTAAAAATCATAGAATGGGAAGTGTTGCTCCTATGCCACTTTCAACTTAATATTTTCTAAACAAACAAACAAAGACTGAAATTCTTCCATATTAATGTGTGTCAAAAGGAATTAATGTGAAAGTTAAAAATAAGAAAGTCATGCAATGTTTGCTAATATTTTGTTTGACACAGACCAATTTGAATCAGAGACAACCAGAGCAAGAAGTAAAAGCTCTACCACTTGAACTATAGAGACAAGAGTTGCTAGCTGGAACTCGATATTCAGACTTTGAAATCAGTTTTAAGACTAGTAGTTGTAATGCCATGGAACAATTTAAAATAAAAAAAACTTAGAAGCATTAAGTCTTAGATTTGCAAAAGGAGTTAGATTTCCAGTTCACCCTGTGTTGGAAAAATTCTACCCATAAAGCCAATGCCAACAAATGCAAAGCTATTTTAAATTGTAGACCAATTTCTTAGGAGACTTGGGCAAATTTTATCATTATTTTTCATGTACTTTGTCTGCTAATGAGATTCCTCCAAGACAATTAAAATAAAAAGAATATATCTGAAGGAATGATGATTGGTATATTATTTCAAGTAGTGTTAATTTTTTTTAGAATAATTTAATATTTTCAATATGTAGTAATGAAACTTACGCCTTTGGCAATGTCTGTGATTTCCATTTATTGTCTTTAATGTAACATAATTCCAGATGTGATTCATTTGACAGAAATAAAGATGCTATGTAGATAATACTAAAAATAGCTATACAGAAGAGTATGCCATATCATTACTTCTTTTCCTTATGCTAAGTGGCTTTTTAATATCACTGACAAGTCTTCCTGAAAATATTACTTTTGTTCCCACTTTAAGGGGGGAATTAGGAAGGGGGACATAGGACATAGCAGTCCATTGAAATGGCATCTTAAATAAACAAACAAAAACCTAGATTTAGAGCAGCTTTTCTTTAAAAAAAAAAGATTTACTGTGGGTTTTAATATTGAGAGGAGTGAAGTAACCTTCTGCTTACTTTTACCTTTCTCTGTATAATTATATATACAGACAGTTTTTAGCAAAGGTGTAAGCAAATGACACTCATTATAAGAAGCAATTTAATCCAGACATGTTTTTACTGAAGATGAAGAAGTGAATTGTAGTGTTCTACCTTTATTTCCTGTCTTGTCTCCCCTCCCCAGTCTTGGGGATAAAATATAAGAAAAAACAAAGTTTAAGAATATGAGGAAATATCTGGTGGATCAAATCAAAGATTCTAGTTCAGGACGTGTTTTCAGCAGGGGCCGTTCCTGTCTCAGAGAAAGAAGAGAATCAAATGGGGAAAAAAAACTTGTCATCTTTGCCCATCATAGATGGTTAAAGGGCTTCCTGAGCTGAGGATTGTATCTATATCATATTTAACAGCTACTGATGAACATGCTTTCCATGAACGTGCCTATTCTTGTCTTACATCCATTTATACCATTCACTTCTATCAGTTTAAGTAATGGCTGGATACATGGGGAAGGTGATTAGAGGACAGACGGTGCTATTTCAGCTGTACTTGCTCTGAAAGTGTTAACTGTAATCTTAGCTGAACACTTGCAATCTCAGATGATGTAGTTCCACCTAAGACCTGATATGAACAACATTTTTATAGATGAAGATGAAAATACTAAAAATCTAAGGTTCTGAGATGTGATAAGGAATATTACAACCCCTTTCCCCCAGAAATGAACTGGACATTTTTCCCCCAAAATGTATTGTTATTCATAAATGTTTATTAAATCTCCCAATTTGCTTCCAAATTTTTGGAAAAGTGAGAGATTCAGAATAAAATATGGTTATAAAATTAAATTTCTTAATTTTGGTATTATTTAACAGTGAAACAAAACTTGAAAGGATGCAGACTAATGTGAAATTTAACAACCAGAGTTAGTAAACAAGACAAGGTTTATTTCCTAATTAATACAACTGGAAAATATCAAGAATGTATGTCTTAAAAAGCATATAATATAGTTTTGGTTTAGTAAATCCATAATAGTAGTTTCATAATGAAAGTATTCATTTATTGTAGGTTTTTTGTTTGCTTGGTTGGTTTTGTTGGTTTGTTGGTTTTTTGTAGCTTTGGAGAGATGTAGGAAAAGACCTTTAAAAGTCAGTGAATAAAATGTTAGATGATATTGACAGCTCAGGTAGATCAGAAGCAGCAAACATTCTGCATAATGAATCCAAATGAAATCTTGTCTCTTTTCTGTTCTCATTTGGGAATTTGAGCCTCTGATATGCCCACTTAACACTTGAAGCAGTTTGGAGAGGGGAAAAAAAAAAATCAAAGAGTCAATCAGATATATTTGATCTCCTGCTTTAATCCATCCATCTTGCTCATTTTGTTTTTAATAGTAATCTTGTGAAGTAGAATTGTTTTTAGTTTTTTAGAGCATAGTCTGTAATCCACTTAAAGATTCCAACCACAGAAAACTTTTCTCAGAAACCCTATTTTTTATGGCCAGACATTAACTACTCTTACAACATGTGGATTATTATTGTAGGGGATGACAAAACAGAATAATTACAGTTAATAGTTTCTCTTGCTGAATAAACTGATGTACATACTGGATACTCAAAACAGAATTAAGAAGCCCTCTCCACTAAAGGTCTTGTTGAAGATAAGTAGATATTGAAAGACATTAGGTGTGAAAATAGTAATAGGCAGAATAAAAGTGATATATTTGTGCTGTTCAGTGCTGTTCTTCCCCAAGCATTTTCAGAATTGTAGTGCAAAGAATTCTCCATCTCTGTCTTGAAGAAAAAGTGGCAAATATGTAGCACTGTCTGATTATAGTACATTAATTTTTATAATGGGAAACCAGTGAGTTTACTGTTTAGGATTGGAGGTTAGGCAGAAAATATAAAGAATGTTTAAGGGAACAGTTACAGAAGTATAAGGTTTCGCTGACACTACCCCACATTAAAAAGAAGGAAATTTCTTGTTTTATTTTATTGCTATCCCATCCACTTATAAAATAAAGAAAAAAGAAAAAAAAAAGCCCACCACCAAATCTCTTCATATTGGGATCTTTTGTTCAGATGTATTTCTCAGTTTATCTACTACGCTGCCATTGCATTATTCTAGATCGCGACAAGAGAGGAGAGAGGTCTGAGGCATAATATTCTCTCATCTTCAACTGGAGAGTTAAAGGGAAAAAAAAAAAAATCATACTGTCTTTACTTATGATTTTTTTAAGTCATGATGCCAGACTTAAAAACATACAATAATGACATGTACAAACTATATCCCAAAATGTAATGGGCTGTGCTACACTGAGGCACGGAAACAGGCTTATAACAGACCCAAATACCCAAACATTTCTTATTTGAGAAAGACAACAAAGAATATCAAAAGTTTGTTGTTGTGTTTTGGTTTTTTTTTGTTGTTGTTTTAGTCTTGCAAGGTGCTTTTTAGTAACATTTTGTTTTATTTAACTTTAGACTCTGAAGCTGTATCCTGCTCTTGAAATGTGTTAAGTAACTCTCATTTCTCTTTGAAGGCAATGTTTAATCCTTTCACCGTAGAGGATACAGGTTAAAGATTTAGAGTCAGTCTTTGGAAGTAAATATATGTTGTGAGACATTCAACAACTTTCAGGTCCTGACTCTTAGAAGTGGAACTGTCTGAAGTGGTTTTCTTCACTATTAGCATTATAACATGACTGTGGCCATTGGGGAATATCTAAACTATATTTATCAGTCATGTTGCCTGGAATGCCTAATGGTTTTCTCCATCCATGAAAAATAAGCAAAGTAATATTATGGCCTTTTAGGACTAAGAAGGCGGCCACATAGAGAGATAGAAAGGCTGTGTGARTCTAGAACCAAGAAACCCATCAAAATGTAGCTCCAGAATAATTAAGTTCTCTTTAGATGGAGACATGTATTTGCATAACGAAATAAAGAAAGGCCAAGTTTTGTTTTTTTTTTTTTTCTGAACAGCAAATTATTGCAAGCTGGAACAGGGATAATATTTTGGCTTGGAGGTATTATTGTTCATTTTTGCCTTTTAATATCTATGGCCCAATTAATTATAAGTCTGTAAAAGAAACAGGTTGGAATGTTGAGAATTACACTGTGTTTGTTCAGGAATTCATACAGCAGCAATTTAGCACAAAGATGTTTACAGGTTTATTTTAAAAGGTGTTGAAGAGTAAATGACAAGAAAATGCGGAAGAATTACCAGACCCACTGCCAGATTATTTCATGAGATCTTGAAATGAAGGATTTGCTTATTATCATTTACAATATTAGTTCATGTCATTTCCTGTATTATCTGTTTTGAGGCATCAGTTGACCAGTTTGGCAATTATTCTACACCTGCATAAAAKCACAGGTCAGAACAAAATACCTTGGATAACTCACTATAACTTTGACTTTTGAATCACAGCCAATGTAGCACCTGGAATAGCCATCTCTTTGGAAGCGCTGTTTCTAGAAATCGAGATGAAGTGAAAAAGTACTTATTTACTTTATCTCTACAATCCATGCAGCCCTCTACTTAGTTAATTTGAATATGACAATACYGAAATATGATATGATGTGAGTTGTTTTTAATAGTTTCCAGCAAAATCTTTTCACTTTGGATTTTAACTAAACTAAAAGACATCCATAGAGAAGGATAAGTTTTGAATAATTTGCTGTTTAAAAATTGAAGACATTTCAATGTTGTTAAAATAATCCTTTTCAAATTTGAAAACAAAAGTTTAATTTTTCTCATGTAAGTATTTAAAAAGCAAAGTTATTTAAACTATACATATACAAAATTAACACCAACATATTTTAGCAAATTAAAACTACTCTCTTCCAATTCGTAAGTTATAAAACTTTTCATGAACTGGATTGCCAAGATTGGAGAAACTTAGAACACAGAGTTTTGAAAGACAGATTTTTTTGTTGGTTTTGCTTGTGAGGGCTACACAGAAAAGGATATGTGAAGGAACAGTGCCATTGTATCAGCTTCTTATCTTCTGAACAATACAGATTTAACTTTGAATTGTGAGTGGAGTGAAGCTTTTATACACATGGCATGGCTTTCTCATTTAAAGTGCATGCCAGTTCTCACAGGGAAACTACAGACAACCCCTGCAGTGTTTGATGATTCAGACAGAAAATCAGTTTGACATAGTGAAAGAGAAGTTCCTCGACTGAGTCATAGGGACTCTGTACTTATATGTATAAACCTCTACCTCTTAAGGACATCCCAGCTTTGAAATAAAACTTAGGATAAATATATGCTGAGGAGGCAAAAGAAAAATAATTGCATGGGTTATTCACCTCTGAAATACAGCATTTAAGGAGTTGTGCAAAGCAGAGGTAATATAACCCTTCTGAAATCCTGATCCTAATGCTTTTCTGTTCAGCAGCTGCTCTAGAGTGGCATCTTAATGTGCCAATGCTTGCCTGCCTGACATGTCAGGAAAACTAGATTTTATTGTCCAAGCTAGTCTCTGAATTTTATAAATTTAAATAAGATGGCTATTGTAGAAGGATGCCCACAAACCCTTAAAAAGATAAGTTAACAAAGCTCTTGAAAGATAAAAAAAGAAGAAAAAAAAGACAGGTCAAACCATTGTTAAGGATTTGTGGACGGTAAGGCTCTTGTTCTGCTTCAAATATTCATGTATCCGAGTGATGTGGATTTACTAACTAAAAGCTACAGCAAAGGAAAAAATAGCTTTAAAACACAGTGCAATAACTGTACTTAAGTTTTAATGGAAACGATTTTTTTTTCTGAGTGTCATGTCCTTCTTAACTCCTTGTTAAGCAGTGTAATTGCACTAATAACAATGAATTCATTTAAAATTAATCTGGATGTCATAGACACAGCTATAAGAGTTCTATTGTAATGCAGAGCTAATTTAATGTAGCACTAAAATAGAAAGTTACCGGCTTTAGTCACTTATTAATACTCCACTGCATTTATTAAAACTGAACAGATGGTCTCCAGAGAAGCCAAGTAATCACAGTAGTGATAGGAGGTGGGCTGCTGTACGGTTGTATGCACAGTGCTCTAAAATTTCCCTCGGGATGACTTCAGGGACGGGCCAGCAAAGAGTCAGCTGGGCAGGGCTAGTCCTTATGTTTCCTAGAGAGTTTTGGGGGTGAAGTTTATAAGCAAGAATAAGAGACCTTTTTTGCCAGTCTTCTCTCCTCTCAAAAAGAGATGAGCAAGATAATAGGGTCATGGGGATATGCTTTAAAAGTCTCAGGCAGAGAAATAAGAGAAAGGTGCATGCAATGGGAAGAAAACCATTTTACAAAGAAAGCCCCTGTTTAAAAAAGCTCCAGTGGAGGTTTCTGTGGGGGACAGAAATTACATTCATGGAAGAGTTTGTGTACACCAAATGCTTTCTTCTAGTTTAAACCAATTTGTACTATAAAACCTTTCTTAATTTTCCCAAAGAAAAATGGTTTTTTTTGAAAGTGTTTGACTCAAACCATTTTATTTCTGTTTCAAGTTTGCTTTTCAATATACGTGTGATTTAAAAATATCTAAGTGAAAACTTATCTCAAATGGAAAGTCAATATTAAAATATTTAACTGGAAATGTTTTCATACTGCCTCAATTTTATTTCCTAAATGTAGTCTAAATTAAAATTCTCGTGAAATCACCTAATTTCACAAAGTACTCTTCAAGTTTCTGGAACAGTGTATTCTGATGGGACAAAGTTCTCCCGAAGTTTCTTTGACCAGCTCCAGCTCTGGCATGTTTGGGTGGATGAATGTTAGGAAGACTGATAATCCAAGCCATGAATTAGAATTCATCTTGACTGTTAGAATCCTGTTAATTGTTAATTAACAACAGTGGTATTGTCATTACAGAACCGCATGAATAATTTCCTACATAGTCATATTATGATTAAAAAATTGACCAAGCAAACAATTTTAAGAAGCTGTGTGGGAAGTTCAGCAATTTCCTCCTGCAGTTAAGCTGATCATTTTTTCTCCTAGCCGATGAGTTATCAGTATTCTGTGGTATTTATAATATATAATAGATGATATGTCAATGTAGTTGCTCTTATATTTAATTTACATAGTCATTCCTAAAATAACATTAAACCAACTAACTATAAGACTATTAAGAATTGTGTACACTGATGGATCTCTAATGGAATTGAATTTGGTTACATTCTCAGTATATTTGGCCCATTATTATCAGGAGTCCAAATAAGTTCTTTGTTGCCTTACCTTTAAGTTCTCGTCAGTCCAAATTCTAGTATGCACTGACTCTGTTAATGCTTGCTGTAAAGCTCTGAACATCACGGTGGAAGAAGAAATTTCCACAAACCTGAACTGAGCTGGCTACTTTTATTATTTACATCTGTATTTCACCTTTTATTTTTTTAATCCTGGCTCATAAGTGCTTACTAAAAGTTACAATTTCTAAAGTTCAGAAATGTCAGCTGGTTACAAAGTTAATCTAGAAATAGTAGTTATCTCCCAGAGTTACACATGATCATTGAAAACTATGCATGTCTCATTTTATGACAGCAAAGCTTTCCCTAAAAAAATCTTTTCCTTGTTGCTTAACATAATTTTAACATGGGTGACACTTCCATTCCCTTTACAGTACATTCACTTCTGAAGTCAGCAGGTTCCAAGAGCTTCAAAGGAAACAATCAGATCTCATAGCATCAAGATCTTAAATATCATAATGAAGTTGGCTTGTTTAAAAACAAATACCTGAATACAAATGAGTTTTTAATGTACATATATTGCCAAATATGCTAAGTGTTAAAAATTCATTGCTTGGGGGATATCCATCTCCAGACAGATATTTGTACTTGCACCAGCTCTAAAGCTAGCCCATTGTTTTGGAATTTGCTATCTTTTCTCGGTGTATTACAAGCTCATTCTTTTCTTGAATTTCAGCCTATATGAGGTTTCCTGGGTTTTTTTATGTTATTGTTATTGTTTCTTGGTTGTTGGCGGGGGGGGGGGGAGGGGGGTGTTGTTGTTTTGTTTTGTTTTGTTTTGCTTTGCTTTGTTTTGTTTTGTTTTGTTTTTTAAAGATTCTCATACAATAAAAGCTGATCTGCTTGATGCAGGAGATTGATCTGGAAGACTACTGGCTCCTAAAGCTATGCGCTGCATGCCTGATGAAAAATTGTATTGTTAATTAGAAGGCTTTAAAACCCTGCTGAGGTTACTGCCGAAATGCTTAATTTCATTCCTCTCTTCTTGTTCTTTTATGCATATCCAGTCAGATTACTCTGCTCATAAAATTAAGCTTTTTACAGTGCAAGCATAGTCTTGTGTGCCTACACTCAAATTTGCAATAAACCTGGGATCTTTATCTTACAATTCTTTCTGTAACCATGGCAAGTTGCCTTGGCAGAAGGTCAGCAATTCATTAGTGACATACAAACATAGAGGTGGCTGCTGACAATTTGAAGGAAATGGACTTTTGGTCTGTCTTTAAACTTTATAACCATGTAAACTTTCTCTCTTGTCTCCTTGAAAATGACATCTTGTATTCAGCAGTCGTTGATTAGCACCCTCTGTTTTCAAGGGTTATGACAAAGTTGTAAAATGCCTTGTCTTTTTGCAGCACTTATAATACAGCTGGCTCTTTTTCTCACTCCTCAAGGTTTTCTATTTTGTGTGCCACTACTAGTAATGCAACTGAGACACTTCAGACTTTTTAGGCAAGCAACCAAAGAAAATATCTGTTTAACCAGAATGCCAATTAGCTCTACTCTTTCTTAAATCAGTCATCTTGCCATCTGTATGTTTGTTGCTTTGGATATCTGTTTCTGAAATTAAACATGTAAGATGACCATTCAACACTCTAAATGGTTTTGTATACTATTTGCTGCTAAATAAAACAGGGTCAGGTCTGGTTTCTGGCCTGAGACCAAGAGGCAGAGCCTGATGAAACATGCATGAAAAGTGACATAGTGTCAAAATTGCTTCCTCTACCTGTGTTATTTATTGGTATAAAAATACCCTTAGAGCAGGATCAGTCTGGCCAACTGTAGATGTCTATACTCTAGACATCTGAACCTAGCTGAGTGTATAGTAAAACAATTGAAATTGTCTCATTCTAAAGCTGAGAAGTTGATCAAATGAATGCACTAATTTTTCTCCGTTGATTATGGAAGGAGCCATAGTTTAGATAAACACATCTACATTGTAACTTCTAAAGTTAGACTAAACTGAGTTAGTACATCTCTTTTAAATATATCTATTTAAATATCCACTTTTCAGAATGAAAGTGGAATATATGAATTTTTGCAGTCTCAAGTAGGAATTTAACTATATTAAATGGCATATTTCACTTCAACACAGAAACGAAGCTTTTGTAAGAACTTCCATTCTTCTGATTTGATGATTCTGCCTGTAGTTACTAAAACTCCAAGAATGCAGAAACCTTTTTTGTTGTTGCTGTTTTACCATTTAATCTTTGAGGAACACATATTGCTAAAACTGTGATTTACTGTTCTGCTTACTGTGTTTACCAACATTTATTACCACTCTATAAATTTTTTAAAATAATCACTCAAAAAGCAAGATTCACTGAAATAAAATCCTGAAGTCATATGTCATTAAAAGAATAAGAAAGATGTGCAGAGTTTTGTATTCTTAATCTTGTATTGTCATCTTTCCTTACTCTTAGCCCATCCTGCTCAACCCCACGCAAGTCACTGAAGTCTTTGGTAAATCCTCAGCCAGATTAAAGGAAGATTTGTTAAATGGCGTCAGTGACCAGACCTGTTTTTCTGGCTTCCATTTGTCTCTCCTGACAGATATGCAACTTTCCAATAGGGAAGATCAATGTGGTTTATTCTCTCTCATGAGTGGTTTTGGGTTTTGTTTTTAATCAGTAGTTCTTCATATTCACAAGCAATGAAAAAAAGTGGTGGTGAAATTGGAAGATGTATGAGAGAGCTTGATGGTTTTGCCCATTAAAGTACCCCATCTTTCTGTAGGGGTCATCAGGAGCTATATTGTCATCTTACTAACTCTGTGAAACCCCTTTTCTATCTTCTGTCATAAAAACGTGGGTGGAAAGAAAGGGGTCCTAGTCATGGCTCTCTTTCCAACTGTAGTAATAGCCTATTTGGGAGCAGATATCATCAAAGCACTACTGTGTGTACAGCACTTTCCCCTGTAGCCTCATGCCTGCCAAGCATCATTTCATTACAGCAAAATGCTTAGATCAACAGGATCATTATTTTGGACAGAGACAGAGTAAAGCTACAGGTAGAAAGAGAAAACGCATTTTGACAAATATTGGTAGCACTTGTAATCCCCAGATACTGTGCCCTGACTGATGGATTGATGTTCATATGGCAATAAACTAGTCTGTTTCCAGTCATTGACAGCAGCCTACCTTTTAGCATTTTCTTTCAGTCTTTAATTCCCCCTGGATAGATTACCAGCACTTAGGAAAAAACATGTATTAATGCAGATGTATGTCAGTTAAGGGGAAAACCATGAGAGTGACTGACAAGCTTATTTCTCACTATTTCCACGCTCCAAACAGCTTTTTATGCCCATCTACACATTTTAAATTTCTGCTTAAATCCATCTCTGAAGGGGACAGACTCAGTAGGTCATTAGTGGTACTATACTCAAAACAGAAAGCCGAAGGCCAGTAACACTATGTTGGTATTTCTATCTCAACAGAAATTATTAGTACATGTAGTCCCATGTAGGAAGGCATTTAAAACAAATAAGGTTTTTATTATTTTAATGATTTCCCCTACAAAGTAAGTAGGAAATTACAGGGGGAAAAAAATGATGCCAGACAAGTGCATTCATATGTATTTACTTCATTTATAAAGAAATATACCTAGACACTATTTTCAGAGCTAAGGAAGGAGGCTTTGGATTAACAAAATCAATTTATTCATTTTGATAAAAAAAAAATTGTTCAATGTGTATTACATTTCGGTCCATTGACTGACACAAAGTTGATGTCTTATTTTATTGACAGCACAGATAATTAGAAGTGTGCATGAAATCAATATAAAACAAGTGTGCAAACCTAGCTTTCCCATAAAGTTATCAGATTGCTACTTTTAGCATCAGTAACTTGCGTCCTACCAATAAAATATGTGAAGATATTACCATACCATTTTAATGTGTAAGAATTTTGTAATGTATGATATGTAGTTGGCTGAGGAAGCGGTTGAAAAAATCAAACAAAGCTGAAAAGTATTGTTTGTCCTTGACCTAACTCCGATAGGATTTTAAAAAAAAAAAACTATCAATGCAAAAAATATGCAGGTGGCGACTGTAGCTGAGGGGTGGCTTCTCCCTTGCTAGCTTCTTCCCACAGTAGTCATATTTGTCCATGCTGACCAATACTGAATACATGTGATCATGCTAGTTGGAACTAAATATAATGTTACACCATTGGTGCTATACCAGAATTGCAAAGGTGTCAGAGCCCCACAGGCTAGCTGTGCAGTGGCACTGCAGGGGAGATTTATTGTTTTACACGCAGTTTGTTGTGATAGAATTATCTGTTAAATAACAAAAGGAGCTTTGTTCTTTGTCATTAATCCTACTGTCTGTCATACCACATGGCAATGGAGAAAAAAGTTGTATTAACTCTGTGGAAGCTGAAGTGAAGAAAAAAATCCTGCCTGATGATAAATCATGTTGAAATAAAAATGAGAGTAAAATCACCACACTTGTATTCTGTTTAATTTTTTCCATGAAAACTTCCCTGTAGAGGTTAGTTGTTTTAGTGAATTTCTACACTGGCTCTGAGTAAAGTGGGTTTAAACAATTCAGAGAGGTCAAGCAGAAATATTTTCAGGAGCATCTAGTAGAAAAGAGTAGCCCTACCTATCTGTACCAAATCCTGTTCAAATAGTAGGAGTCTTTTCTGCCTGTTAAAGGGGGAGTGAACCGAGGCCAGAGTTGTGGGAGGTCTCAGACTTGGATATGGAAGAAAATGCTTCCTTTTCCGAGGACTGGACAGCAGAAGGAGGGAGAAAAAGGGAGGTCCTTATTTTCTTTTCTTCCTTTCTGTTGCGTCCAGAAACGATGGGATGGAAATAGTTGACAGTCATGAAGCTTGTGTGAAACCAGCATCTTAGCTGTGAGAATTAAATTTTTTTACAGAATGTCCTTGGTGATAAAAATACAATAAAGAAGAAAATACTTCCACACTCTACTGAGATGGAAGCATTCAAACAGATAATTTAGTCTTTAACACATAGGAAAGGTCGAGAAGAGTTCAACATGGAGCATTTTTTATGTAGAGTCACTACATACATATTGTTGTGCATAGGTCCATTCTTAATATAAACACTTTGCCCTACCCAAGAATTAACAACACCATTCAACTCTACCTACAAAGGCAAATTTAGAATTTTTTAATGCATAGTCTAATATATTATTTAATGCCCTTTGCTGTAGAAAAGTTTGATCATCAACCAGTGAAGATACAGATATGTCTTTTGGATAATATGAAGGTGAATTCAGCAAAATATGCCTATTCCTCTACAATTTGTTCTGTTGTAGCAGTTTTAATTGTATTTATTGTGATAAATGTCTTGATCTGGAATTCACTTTTTTGTGGAGACAAGACAGCTTAATTAAGCTCTCCTCACTACAGTTGCATGGAGAATTTAAGAAAAAATGTATTTATTTCATGTTTTTAAATTATTTGAGTATTTGTCCTATGTTTTACATGTCCCCTGTATGCATTAATGTGCATACTAACACCATCATTAAATGCCTGCATAATGTACAGATTAGCAAATACAAAAACAAACACCCAGTGGTTTTCCAGGCTTCTTCAAACCATCATCAAAAAATAGTACGGGGAATGATGGCCTTTCCACATGCTTGAAAGATATGAACAGCCAAGTGGAAATGAGTTGCAAAGCAACCTAAACCACCTTTGCAGCACGACTCCTCGATGACCATGGGATCAGGACAATATCTCTGCATAAGCGTCCACTTGTGTGGCTCTTTTCTTTACTTGCACCATTACTCTATGAAGAGATAATACTAAACCTCTTCCAGATCCTGCCCATGTCAGATGGAACAATTCCTATCTAACTCCTGTCCCAAATAGATGGTAGCCACAGCTATTATTTCCAAAACTGTCTGTAAATCCACCATGTCTTTCTGACTTGCTGTTGCTGACAATCTTCTACCTAATTTCCTTCTGTTCACCTTTTCTCCATCTTTTTCTCTTGAGCCCTTAAAGTAACTTCACCCCCACACTGCTTCATTGTAAGGAATTGTTTTTCTTCTAATTGCCAGATGACATGATTTCCTCATCTTCACCAACAAAGTCATATCTGATGTGCAGTAACATTAACTTCTCACTCTTCATTAATGGTTCTCTACCTCATCCAATTCTCAGTGGTTAAGCTAAAACAATATCCAGGTTTTTAAAATAGCACCATTCTCACCTAGTTTGTACTATAAGCAAGGCCTGTAAAAACAAAAAGATGCATAAAAATACATTTTCTTTCCACTCATGATACACATTCCTTAAATCCTTACTGTTTCTGAACCATCCAAATATTTTCAGCAATATAAGGATGACTAATTAATGTGTGTAATACAGACACTTGCGTTCAGACACCCTTTATTACTGCCTTAACCCCGAAGTCAGTGCTGTTGAGATCCAGACACTAACTCCTACTCATCAAAAATTTAAACCATGCCTCAAGCAGGACCTGAAACACAGGACACAGAGGGTCAGTGAAGCATAAAGTACCATATGCTGAACTGCTGTGCTGACTCCAAGGAAAAGAAAGGTTTGGAATAGTGGCAAAATTCATTAATTTCCACTTAAAATATTTAGTATTCACTCTGGAGGTGTAAGATTGACTGGGGAGAAATACTTTCCCTGAAGTTCATTCTGCTCAGGCTGAGATTTATTTTGATAGTTTCATCCTTCTAAAGCCTGACAGCTAAAAATAACTACAGAGAAGAAATACAGAGAAAAAAAACCCAACACATTGCTGATCCTGATCCATCACATACTCTTGGGTTTTAAGTGTTGTTTTTTCCTGTGGAATTTAGCTACAAGCTCTCTCAAATGAGAATAGGATTTCTTGTAGTGTTTCTCTTTTATGTGGTAGCATCATTTAATGACAAAATTTATATAACTGTTAATAATAGCTCATGTAAAACTGTTGTGATTCTTTCATTCCTCTTCAGGTTTCTACCTCCTTATTGAAGAAATAGGGTAGTTTATTTAAATAAAACCAAGCTTGCAGTGCATAGCAACTACCTATTCATTACATCATGGAAATTACTACATCAGTGGACATGGGAAGGGCTACAGATGTCGCCTATCTAGACCTCTGCAAGGCCTTTGACACGGTCCCCCACAACATCCTTCTCTCTAAACGGGAGAGGTATGGATTTGATGGATGGACTATCCAGTGGGTGAGGAATTGGTTGGATGGTCACATCCAGAGGGTAGTGGTCAACGGCTCAATGTCTAGATGGAGATGAGTGACAGGTGGTGTCCTGCAGGGGTCCATACTGGGACCAGTACTTTTAATATCTTYAACAATGACATAGACAGTGAGATCGAGGGCACCCTCAGCAGATCTGCAGATGACACCAAGCTGAGTGGTGCGGTCGACACGCCTGAGGGACGGGATGCCATCCAGAGGGACTTGGACAAGCTGGAGAAGTGGGCCCATGTGAACCTCATGAGGTTCAACAAGGCCAAGTGCAAGGTCCTGCACCTGGGTTGGGGCAACCCCCGGTATCAATACAGGCTGGGGGATGAAGAGATTGAGAGCAGCCCTGCCGAGAAGGACTTGGGGGTACTGGTGGATAAAAAGCTGGACATGAGCTGACAATGTGYGCTYGCAGCCCAGAAGGCCAACGGCATCCTGGGCTGCATCAAAAGAAGTGTGGCCAGCAGGTCGAGGGAGGTGATTCTGCCCCTCTACTCTGCTCTGGTGAGACCCAGCCTGGAGTACTGCATCCAGCTCTGGAGCCCTCAGCACARGAARGACATGGACCTGTTGGAGCGGGTCCAGACGAGGGCCACGAAAATGACCAGGGGGATGGAACACCTCTGCTATGAAGAAAGGCTGAGAGAGTTGGGGTTGTTCAGCCTGGAGAAGAGAAGGCTTTGGGGASACCTTATTGCAGCCTTTCAGTACTTAAAGTGGGCTTCTAAGAAAGATGGGGACAGACTTTTTAGCAGGGCCTGTTGCGACAGGACAAGGGGTGATGGTTTTAAACTAAAAGAGGGTAGATTTAGATTAGATATAAGGAATAAGTTTTTTACGCTGAGGGTGGTGAAACACTGGCACGGGTTTCCCAGAGAGGTGGTAGATGCCCCATCCCTGGAAACATTCAAGGTCAGGTTGGACGGGGCTCTGATCAACCTGATCTAGTTGAAGATGTCCCTGCCCACGGCAGGGGGGTTGGACTAGATGACCTTGAAAGGTCCCTTCCAACCCAAACTATTCTATTCTATGATTTTATTCTATTCTATTATGCATTGGTTAGAAAAAAAAAAATTGTTACCTTGGAAAATATAATAATATTTATTTGACCTCTGTCTTTCTACATGTAGCAGGTAACCTCCTTTCCTTTCCTTTCCTTTCCTTTCCTTTCCTTTCCTTTCCTTTCCTTTCCTTTCCTTTCCTTTCCTTTCCTTTCCTTTCCTTTCCTTTCCTT
>JAYKAV010003186.1:221034-256161 GCA_035582835.1 Phoebastria nigripes | reverse complement strand
TCCTTTCCTTTCCCTCTCCTCTCCTCTCCTCTCCTCTCCTCTCCTCTCCTCTCCTCTCCTCTCCGTGCCTACATGTTATGCTATGATACTTGGTAAAAAAGGTTAACAACAAATACTAAATCAAAGCATGGTGTAAGTCTAACAATTCAGATGGACCTTCTCCTAACTTTTCTTTGCACAATAAGTAGGCTTTCTAATAGAGAACCATAGCTCATTTTGCCCTTAATTTTTCAGTGAAACATTCCTCTTTGTCGTGCCTTCCTGCTATTACTAAAGAAAAATCTTTTCCTTRTTCACCTTCATATTTCTTTTTTTAAATAGTATATGAAAACCATGGAGTTCTGCAAAAAATAATCCTATTTTGGAGGAAAATGTTGATAAAGTAACAAGCTGGCAAAGTTAGGAAACTGTCATCCTGTTCTTACTTAACCTGAAAATAAATATATTAAGATCAGTCATTGATCTAAGACAACCTATTTCTTAGGAAAGGAATTTCTTCCTATTATATGTGAGTGTTCAGCATCTGCCCAGTTCTTTCTGAAAACACCCCTGCAACCTGTTTTCACTTATAAACTATATTCATTTATAAACAGCCCCCAACCTGATAATAAATTAGGAACTATTGTTTCCTTACAGTATTTGTCATTTTTACTAAACACACCAGATTTTTTCTCAGCCTTCTGGTTTCTTTGCATTTTGCATGTTAACAGTGAAAAGAAATGTGAGAGCAGATGTCAGTGTGCTACCCCCTGCCTTCAGAGCAGATTGAATCTTTCGTTACCACCATTTGCAGGCTATTGTGTATGCTTTACGAGAGTTATTGGTGGGTGGAAATGTTATTAAATAAATCTTGATATTTTTCCCTTTATGCTTTATCTGTATGGCATTTTATTAAAATAACTACAAGAGTTGATCCATTTTCCATACAGTCACAAAACAAGCCTGTATAACCTCTGCTTAGGTGCAGTTTGCACTTGCATTACAGTATTGCACTTTCCTCACTGCACTACAACTGTCTTCTGTTTCCACCTCAAGTATACCTTCCTCAAAAAGACACAAATTAAATCCCTGATCTTACTGAAGCGACTGTGATATGACTGCTTCGGAAGACATCAAGGGTGCCATGGACTGTAAGTTTGTCAAACTTCATTCAAACCTCCTAGCTGGGGTTGTCCTGCTGCAGCGTGTGTATTACATGTATATTTGACAAAAAGAGTAACCTGCTTCAAAATTTCTTATAAAAATAACCATAATTGCACAAGAGGAAGACACAAGTGTCAAGTCACACTCTAAACAGCTCCACCTGTTAACTTTCAAGGAGAGTCCTCAAAAAATGTGTAAGAAGGAGATCAAACACTCTTTGAATGCAACATTTCTTTTTTCTGTTTTCTTACACAAGACATTTCTTGTTATAATTAAAATTAAAATTAATTTTCTAATAACTTATTTGCTTCTGGCTGTAAAAAATTCATTACATATTCTCAGGACTTCTTAAAGCAAAGTTCAAATTTTGGACAGAAAAAAACCAGAAACCCTTTTAATATTTTCTGCTTCACTGTTATAAGGATGATGGATCACATTTGTACTCCCATTTGTACTCCCTGACACTTTACAAAGTGTCAGGAATGATTAAAATAGGTGAATCTTACCATTCATAGACAGGCCTAGAACTGTTGCAAGAAGGAAATCAAGACAGAAGTTTAGAGCTGTTGGCTAACACTTCGCTTTTGTCTTGCTTTCTACGCCCTGTTCTGGCACTGAGTTGTTGTGCAACAGAACATTTAACTTCTTTGTATCTCAGATTACTCTTTGTTACTAGAAAGTGCTGCTACAGTTATTATGATGAGTCAATTTGAATTTTCTGTTTTCACTGAACATTTTCATTTACCATTTTTCTGAAAGAGAATTTGTCAGCGGTGTAAATTTTAATACATTTTGTAAATTCTAATTCATTTAGCTTTTGAATGCATTTTGAAATGAGTCACAATAGAAGTGGAACTCTAATATTGTTAAGGCTCAACAGCAGGTCTTGAAATTAAGGTGATTTGAAAATACATTTTCGTTGGGTTTTATTGATTAGCTAAGGAATTACCCATTAGTGTCAGGGTTAATTTGTATTCTGTTTAYATTTATGGTTCCTTCTTGTAGAGATTCTACACATGAAAACGTATAGATCTGTCTGTTGAAATTTAGAAGCTGTAAGGTATAAATATTAAAGGAAGATTTTTTTTGTCTTATTAGAGGGGCAATGACCTTCATGGTCTCATCCTAGGTTGTGTTGGGGTAGAGGTTGGTTTCAATGGGGTAGAACCGGTTTTTTGGTATACATCTTAGTGCTCTCTGCAAAATCAGTGTGTGATGATTCTTGAACTGTTTGGAAGTTGACTGAACTGTGTGTTCACCAAAGATAAAATTCAGTGCTTGACGATAGGTGTCTGGTGTCTCTCAATGCCTTCCAGATAAGTCTAGCATAGTCACTTTCTCCTGTGTCACCAGTGCTAAGGCTCCTTACACCTGCCTCTCTTTTCATACCTTTCTTATTTTGCAGCATTCTATTTAATCCTTTTATCTATCTTACCAAATACCACCCACCAGGTTTCAAAGCTCCTTATGGCCTTTTCTGTCTCTACCAATCATATTTCATTCTGTATTTATATTGCAAATGACAATCACAATGGATCATACGATCATAATGCCACACTCCATCATCTGTTTTTTAAATTTTTAAACAAGCAACTTTATTTTTCTTTTTAGATTGTCTATCATGCTTGAAAAAGCCCTCCTTAAATGTCTGAAGGGTTACCTCTTTCTCTTATTCGAGGTCTCTTTAAATCTCTTTATCCCTAGTGTCTCTAAAAGGCTATTCAGTAGTTAGGCTGCAGATACCTCCTCTTTTCCATCCGTTCATTTGTGTTTATCTGTTCTTTCTTGTGTTAGCATTTAAACAGGGTGGATGAAGACCTTTTTTTAGTTCCTGGCATAGAAGCCTTGTGTCCTGTATTTAAAGATTTTAGGTACTGCAGTCACATATAAAAATATTAATGAACAATTAATAAATATTTATCATTGTATCGATTACCTTTTGATCCAGCTGGGACAATAATCTCTTCCTCTTCTAGATCATCTTTAATTACAGATCTCCAGAGTTTTACAGAAAAGGTTATACTCTTATCCCCATTTCACCATGAGGGAGCCACGGTAAGGGTGAAGAAAACCACACCTCATCCTAACCTGGGCTGACACTGCCTGATATTTTCAAGCACCTGTGGGCTTCCCTTCTGTCAAAACACAAGTGCAATTTTTTTAAAGTGTAGCAGGACCCATCTGTTTAAGAGGTTTTTTCCTTTTGCCTCTAATGGCACCAGGATTAATTTTTCATTATTTTCATCTTGACAAGTAAATGTCACCATGCCTGGCAGAACCACTTCTGCAAAGAGGGTAACATCTGCTTTTCCTGAGCATTCTCTGCAGATCTGCAGAGGTATAAAGAGGATGTGAGTCACATTTATTAATTCTATCAACAGAAACTGCATGCTCATCTGAGGACAGAATTTAGGCTCTATTTATTTTCAATGTATAGTCATTTCAAGGACATAGGTGTTAAGTCTTTTCATGAGCAAGGCAGGGGAAGGAAGTGGAAAAAAATCCACAAAGGCAGCACAAGTACTACCTTTGGTATTGCACAAGTCAAATAAAAAATTCTGCAAAACTTGAAGACTATAAATATGACAGCTCTGAGGATGAGCTATTCAGCTGGAAGGCAAGATGGTCTTTCCAATATATTGTACAATGTAAATGGCAGGACAGTTGCACAACTGCAAACGTAAACAACTTTATTTTGGTCACATTTCTCAACCAGTAACAAAGGTCCTAATGCAATCACTTCAGTGAGAAAATGTTAAAATGCATCTTAACGCCAAAAGCTAACTCTCAAGGTGATTTGCATTCCCATAGCGTGCAAACCCGATGTTCTTACAGAGCTGCAAAATAGCATTATTGTAAATACTCTCTTGGTAGAAATGGAAACAATTTTACTTTCTTGATTTTACCTGAATCTAATAAAAACGACGTCCTGCTTTCATGTCACTGCAGAGTGAGCAAGCCTCAGAAGTTCTTTTCTTTCTTTGGGTGAAAAGAGAAGTTGCACTGAAGTTAAAATAATTTTTATTGAACCACACTTTTTGAGAGAAGAAGGTAGGTAAGAAAAGCAAACATTGAAACTAAAATTGCAAATCAGAAGTGTTTCTTTCTTTGTTTGTTTTTCCAAATTGTTTTCATAGTCACATTTCTCTCCCCTTCTGAATGGTGTCTCACAATACAAAGCCACATGCCTGAGCTAAGAGTATGAGGCTGTTGTTTAGGGAATTTTACAGAGCAAGAGTAAGGCTAGAGTTTCCCTGGTTATATTTTCATAATAAAAAAATGAGGTTATGTCATGGAAAAATAACAGAGTCTGATCCTGTGATGAAAAAAATTTGGTAGGTTTTTAGAAAAGAGGGATCTGAGGAATCCAAATACTTTTGCAACAGTTGTACAAATGTTCACGTTAATACTGGATAGTGCTAGTGATATGACTAAGAAAGCTGCAAGCACTTTGTATGGGCAAACAGCATATGATATCGAGTGGGCCTCCTCCTTCACACAATGGTCCAAGATGCAAAGCTGCTTAGTGGTGTGTGGGCTAGAGCATATAAAATTATCCTAACTCTGAGGGGGGGAAAGCATTTCCAAACACATTAACAATGCTGATATTTCAAAAGTGGGAGAAGGCCTTGGTTGTAGTAGTCCCTTGATTGATTCAAGACCCTGTTACATTAAGYCCCACACAAACTTGGAAGTGACCATAGAAATCTTAGATCTTACATGGGTAATTGTGAAAAAAGTCTGAGAGGAAATAGGGGAGGAAAGGTGGGATTTATCAGTTCATGCTTTGATAACTGTATTAACACTTATATATCTGATAACACATATATATCTGATATAGTCAACAGAGAGAAAAGGAGCATTTCTAGAGCACAATTAATTTTATCCTAAAATAGGTGTTTCAAATAGGTTAAATAAATTGTGCCTGTTTCTCTCAGACAACGGTAAAAGACATCCAGATAACTAGTTCAGATGTAAGTGTCTGTATTATACATGTCTGACATTAGGTGAGATGAAGAGACTTTTTAAAAAATCACAGAGAATACTAAAGACTGAGCCAGGACTGTACACCCCCTCCATCACCCTATGCAACAGATGAAGTGCTTTTTCCATTTAAAGGTGATCTTTAATATTTTTAATTAAAATGTGAATATTTTCTATATTTTTCCTTTGCTTGACCAGACCCAGCTAGGCTGGCTGAATTCTGCATGTGTTGATACTTATTTCCAAGTTCTGGAGCAATGACCTCTATAGTAATGGATGAAGTTTTCTAGTTGCACTCCACAACCTTCACTCTTATGTTAATGTTGGTCATCATTACCATATGCTATAGCGTGAACAAAGCATCAAGAAAATAAAGTTAGCCATTTTTCAATGTGCTGTCTCATAGTAGGGTCTAGCTCTTCACTATTTTATACTATTTTTCACATTTTTTGAGAGCATAATTTGATTCATAATTCATTATGTCTCCTAACATAGAGTTATCTTTTGTTTTCATTCCAATTCTATCATTATTCTAGCTCCATAACTGAATAGCATTAAGTCACTTGGAGTAGTTAATTCCGGCTAAAAGTAAAGAAATCTGGAGAAGAAAACAGGAGGGAAATTTAAYGTAATAGGATAATAAATAATGTAATAATAAATAGCCTATATAACAGTAGATCAATTCTCTCTTATACACACTATAAATTTGTCAATCCTTTAAAAACTTTCTTATATTTCTAGGCTCCGAGTGGGTTAATATGGATAAGCCCATGCATTTAAGGGAAATACAGGGGATGGCAAGTTCTGATGTGGTGATGTGTCTCTTTGGAACATATATTAGTAGTCAGATAGAAGATTCCTTTTTCCAGGTTATTTTCAGATGCAGTTTTACTGCTTTCTTTCAGGAAGAACTRTTTTGAATTCAATGAGCTGGTTTTTGATTAGGCCTTAAAAAGAATATGAAACAGGACAGATCCTTTTGCTTTTTTCACTCATAAATTCAGCGTGCATGACATGGCTTATTCAGGTGCTGGTTACACAGTTACTTCTATATTTGAAGTAAGTTCTATATTCTATTTACTACGCTTGTGTGTAGTTCAGTCATGGAGAATAAAGGCAGAGAATAAAGCTATTAAAACRGGACTGCTTTTAGGCTCAGGTAAGGATTCTGCCTCTGTACTGAAACCTAGTGGTGTTCTGTCAAGACTCTATATGAAAACCTTAAAAGAAAATGTTAAGGTTTTCTTTGAGAACAGATAYAAAATGTCACATTATGCCCATGATCCAAGTTCCTCTTGATGTCACTAGGAATGTCACAGAATCACAGCATCACTGAATAGTTGAGGTTGAAAGGGACTTCTGGAGGTCATCTGCTCCAAGCCCTCTGCTTGAGCAGGGCCACCTAGAAACAGTTACTCAGGATCCTGTCCAGATAGCTGTTGAATATCTCCAAGGATGGAGACTCCRCAACCTCCCTGGGCAAYCTGTGCCAGTGCTCAGTCACCTTCACAGTAAAAAAGTGTTTCTCAATGTTGAGCCAGAACCTCCTGTGTTTCAGTTTGTGCCCGTTGCCTGTGGTCCTGTCACCAGGCACAACTGAAAAGAGCCTGGCTCTKACCTTTTTGCACCCTCCCTTCAGGTATCTGTACACACYRATGAGATTCTTCCTGAGCCTTCTCTTCTCCAGGCTAAACTGCCCCAGCTGTCTCAGCCTTTCCTCACAGGAGAGGTGCTCCAGTCCCTTCATCATCTTAGTGGCCCTTCACTGGACTCTTTCTAGTATGTCCATGTCTCTTTTGCACTGGGGAGCCCAGGACTCCAAGTGTGACCTCACCAGTGCTGAATGAAGGAGGATGATCACCTCCCTTGACCTGCTGGCAACACTCCTAATGCAGCCCCAGATGCTGTTAGCCWTCTTTGCTGCAATGGATCATTGCTGATGCATGTTCATGTTGGTGTCCGCCAGCACCCCTAGGTCCTTTTCTGCAGAGCTGCTTTCCAGCTGAGTGGCCCCAGAATTTACTGGTCTATGGAGTTGTTCCTCCCCAGGGGCTGGACTTTGCACTTCTCCTTGTTGAATTTCATGAAGTGCCTGTTGAGATCCCTCTGGATGGCAGCACAACCCTCTGSTTTTGTGTCATCAGCAACCTTGGTGAGGGTGCGCTCTGTCCYATCATCCGGATCATTAATCAAGACGTTAAGCAGGAGTGGATCCAGTATTGACCCCAGGGGAACATTGCTATTTACTGGCCTTCAACTAGACTTCATACCACCGATCACAACCCGCTGGGCAAGGGCGTTCAGCCAGTTTTCTAACCACCTCACTATCTGCTCATCCAGCCCATACTTCATCAGCTTCTCTACGAGGATCTTACAGGAAACAGTGTCAAAAGCTCTCCCCTTATTTACCAAACCAATCGTGTGCATGACTTGACAGCACACAAAGACAGAGTTTGAAAATGATCTGAAACAATAGTCTAAATTAATGCTTGACATCCACTTGAAGAATGGTAACAGTAACTTGGGCTTTGTCTGCATATCACTGGTGCTAATTCACACTAGCTATGGTACACATGTGCTGTGGTACCTCAGACACTGCTGAATAGCTGACATGGTATAGTTATACCTCTGTAGAAACCTGCTTCCTGCTGAAGCCTRAGCCCATCCATGCAACCTAACTCTCTGCAGATTTAGTGCTTGACAGTCCCAGGCTGGTGCTGAATGATCCCTAGCTTTGCTTCCGGGTCCACCCTGTTGAAAGACAATTTCTTTTCCTGTTGCCCAGGTGTAGGGTGCATGGCACAGCTAGCTGTAATTGCTAGGTCCCACAACCAAACTGCCAKCTTCCAGTGGGTCTCTTCATGCCAGTCAGTGGCCTATTTCTTCTTGGCTGGCTGTCCTCCAGGTATTACTGACCATTTGACAGAGAAGCAGCAGTTAACATCAGTGCAACATGAGATATCAGCAAGGAGATCAGTTTCTGCTATGTGACAAAGACAGGGAGAACAACAATGGCTCTTTGCAGAACAGCAGAAGGTTGGCTACGGATAGAGCAATGACCAAGTAAGTGTTTGTTGAAAAATTTTTCTCAATTTCCTTTTTGTTCGAAGCAGGACTGTTCATGAAGGCTGGAAGGACTGTTATGGAGCCCTGAGATGACTGGCAAGGGAAGCCAGCGTGTTGCAAATAGTATTTCTCTGGCAGTCCACTGGTGCTAGAGCTCTTCTTGCCAGGACAGCATCATGGTTTGGAGACTCTGACAGTTAGCTAGCCAGTGGTGTTACTGCCCAGGGCTGTTGTGATGGATATCTGAGTTGCCAGTATATTTCTTATTTGTTGTCAGGTTTCCTAGCCCTCACCAGGTTATTAGTTTTGAACGCATGATAATCTGGAATTGAATCGAGGCAATTGTTGGATCTGATATTGTAAATAGAGCCATGAAAATGTAGCTGAAGGTAATGAAATTCAAGAGCACATAAGCACCAGAAAGCTTTAGTTCAAACACTTTTATCATTGCAGCTTGCAGTTGGGTGTTTCTGTAGACATTTCCCCTGGTCCTTCTGCTGGAAGAGCTTGTCAAAATATGTGATTTCTGTGAGAAATTTCATATGGGATAAACCCATTTATTTTTAATTTCTCACAAAGCAGAAATTCAAAGAGAAATTTATTTTAAAAAGAGAAAGGAAAAAAAAAAAAAAAAAAAAGAAAGAAGGGTGGGTTTTGTATGGTTGACAGCTTGGCCAGGCTTGGAAAAATTAAGATTTTTCACAGAAACACTCTGAGCTACAAACAAGCATTCAGCAGAGTCTTGGAGGCACTAAATGCCAAACTATTCATTATCTGTAGGAGTAATGATTTCTTACCAGGACTCAAGGGTGGTCTGAATTTCTCTTTTAAATGTAACAATCTATACTGTAAAACCTGAAAAAAATTGTGCTGTTTGGTGACATTGGCACGCAATATCAAGGAACTTTAAAAATAAATTTTAGGCATTAGAAATATGTAAAAGAAAAAAGGATAATATTTACCTATAATACCAAAGGTGACTAATTTTATTATTTTTTAAAATGTAGCTTAAAAGCATTTGATCCACAAGAATGTTCTTCAATATGCTGTCTGTAATGATCAGAGGAAGTGATTAGAAAAGGTTTTTCATTGTGTTACTGTTCTTCTGTTACTGCTCCTACAAAAGACATCATAAGATATTAGGGGAACAATACATGCAACCAGTGAATGCATATGATAAATTAAAAAAAGATTGCTGTTAAAATATTGAGCAAAGTGTTATCCCAACTCAATGGGATTTTTTTGCCATAGACTTCTGTGATTTACCTATTCATTGCCACAGCATAGGAGTAGCTGAGTTGATAAGTGTAACGGCTTGTTCTCTTTTCTGAGACAACATTTGGGTAGGCAATAAAAAAGAAGACTGAAAAGAGAGAACACCTTTCTGAATGTGTATTTGTAAATGAGAAAAAGTGACAGAAAAACTCATGAGCTTATTTTAGCATTTGAYCCTGTAGTCAAAATTTAAACAGTAGTGTGCTGCTGATAAAAAGAGAGCTGTAAAGAAGAAATTAAAATTCCTACTATGTTTGCAAATATCTGCATTGTACAAATTATTTTATGCTCTCTGTATATGTTTGGGTATGTACGTATAAAATATAACACTTCTATAAGTATTTACAACCACATACTTTTTTTTTTTTCCTTAGTTAAGATACCTTCAAAATTTTTTATAATAGTAAAAAGTGAGACCTATGAGAACTGTAGATATTTTGTAACCAATCTTTACCATACTATTAACTATGTACAGCAGCATTAAACAAGCAAAAAAAATCTTAATAATAACATTAATAATGAAATAATACCATCAATTAAAATACTGTATAGCTGAATTACTGAGGGAATAATTTTCAGAAAGTGCTTCTTTGCATCCCTGCCTTATTTCCAAAAGTATATTCTCACCTGTCTCTCAACACCCAGTCGGTTAAGAACTTTGTGTGAGCACCTGTCCTGAGGACCTGAGAGCATCTCTAAGCTCTCAGGTATGGTAGTCCTGTGTGTAGTAGTTTAAAAGCAAACAGTGACCAAAATTAGAGAGCAGGAAGAATAATCATTCATTGCTCTTTGGTGAGTCCTCTGAATTGACTGACAGACTTATAATGAAAATATTACATACAGAGAAATAATATTATGTATAGCTCTTTTTCTCCCATTCAGTTTTCATCTCAGTTTACTTCATTGAAACACTGAGTTAATAGCTGTCTTTTCAGAATTTTAAAGAAAGTGCTATACCAAGTTATTTATGAAAAGCTCTAGGGAGAAGATGTTAATAGTTCCCAGGAAAATTTTGAACATAAAATGCCATAAATATTGTAAATAAAAGTTGAGCTAGTGTAAATAATATTAAAATTTTATTTCATAGTAAATCTGATGATGTTTCTTATTTTAAAAGCCTTATTTTAATGAGGCTTCAAGATACTTTTACCCTTGAAAAATTTAGCACAAATATATAAATATATTCCTCTTGTTCCTCTCTTCAGAAAGAATGCTGTTTCATGGTGGGCAGTATGATCTTTTTCATTTGAGCAAAACTGTACCTGTTCTTGGTCACCAAACAAACAATAGGAAAGTCTGCAGAGGTCATTAGCCTTTCAGCTCTTTTGGTTAATTAGTGGTTGGTCTCTTCAGTCACTAGCAGACAGAAATCTATACTTAAAATAATACAGAAGATGGGGGCTATCCCTCACATCAAATAGATTTTGGTCTTTGTTAACTGGCTAGTGGGTCTACAAGTTTTTCTTGAACTCATAAATTCATTCTCCRTGCCACTGGCTGAGGTCTTGCCATGAACTACAAGAGGCAGAGGCAGATTTGCTGGATGGAGAATGTCCTACACTGTTCATGTTCTATACTAGGCAAACTAATAGCTGGCACAATTTTTTTTTTTTTCCCTCACCTTCCTGGACCTTTCTCTCTAACATACCTAATCTCCACACTTTGTACACTGACACAGAGAATTAATAACCTTTTATATCCTTCCCTTCCTCTTCATTCTTCCTTTGGGGCAAAACAAGTCAGATGCTGCTACATTAAACCTTTGTGGACCAAAAATTTGGTTACGGTTCACTTGGAGTCATATACTTATATCTGCAGCTATCTGTAACAGCCTGTTTTACAAGTACAGGGTCTGTGCTGTGTGACAAGAGTGAGCTATGTAACCTGACATGTCTGCTTTTCAAAATGGAGCTACATGTAAATGGCTAAGTTAAAATTTAACTGTTGATCTCTTCGTATAAGGTTAGGATCAGTGAAAAGCAAAATCAGGTTATATGAAGCTGGCGAACAATTCTGTTGATTATACTGATCAATAGGTCTTGCCATTAGGTTAGTGTTGTTTCCATTTACAATGGAATTACAAATTATGTTTTTCTGTCCTGACACCTACATTTTTTATGCATTATATGTCACCACTTTCAATCACATTGTGATTTTTCTGTCACTACTTTTGCTCCTTGATATCAGTTTTCTAAAATCCAGTACTATGCTGATGTAGACATGAAACAGTAGACCTGAATGTTTCATTAAGAGCTTAAATGAAGACACCAACATTTCAAAGCAGGGGTGGAAATACATATTATAAATGCAATGGTTGGCTATGCAGTCTATGTGAAAATAATTCTATACATATGTGAAATTCTACATAGGGGAAAAAAAAAAAGAGAAAAAAAGCCTGCCCAATTTCTAAAGAAGTAATTCAAAGTGGACTGTGAATTTGTTTTCTTGTTAATGATAAATTTGTTAAATTATTTACAGTCCAGATGGTGCCTTTAGTCTTGTATCCATCAAATCCCATTGATATACCCAGAATGGGAACAGTGAATTGAGCCTCTCTAGTTTAAAATCTAGTCCAGGATTCAAAACCCTCTTTCTGGTCTAGACTGAAGATCTGAAATAAAATTTAAACTAAACTGAAATTCAACAATTTGCATAAATGACATTCCAACTTTTTTCTTATCTCCATCTGCATGTACTGTATTTCATGGCTACAATTTCAAAATGCTAATAAATACAGAAGACATTTGTCAATATCCATAAGAGCTATACTTTGCGATGAATTTATCAAAAATAAAATTTCTTACTTGCTTGTCTCTCCCTAATTTGTATAAAAGCCCATGATTGTATGTACATGGGATTACATGAACAAAATGAAAGAGATAAGGGAGAATCATTCTTAGTATGAAAATTAAAGAAAAATTAACTGGTAGAATTAGTGTAGTAGAATAACACGAAAGTGATTATTTTCAATTTATTGAGAATGATACTTATGTAGTCTGAGAAAAATAAAATAAAATTCAAACTCAGAAATTTATAAAGAGGCATAAAGGACTATTTGGAAACTAATACAAAAGTCATCCTAGCACTACTTTTGAGAGTTGTTTACACTGTCCTTGCTAACCCCATTGTATCTGAAGTGCTTGGTAACAACTAACAGCTAGCAAATAAACAAGAACATTTTCCGAAGAAGCTAGCCTCAGAGGATGAAGTCATGAACTTGTTTAAATCTATGGAAAAATATCTTTTGACTACAGGAAGGCCAAGATTCAGGCTTGATGTTTTAAATATGTCCATCCTGATTAAGTGCTAAAGGGTAAATGCAGTGCTAGCAGGAGGCCTGATCACATAGTCATAAATATTTAGGTAGTCCATTCCACTTCGCATCAAAGGAGAAAAAAATGACACAGAAGGACAAAACTAGACAGTAATGAAAGTCCATCTGTTTCTAAAGTGCCAGAAGGTTAGATGAGAATTTTTTCCAAAGGAACCAGAGAGTATAGCTCAGAAATATATGTAAAAACTCATAACAACTCAGGCAAGCAAAGCTTTCAAAGACTGAGTAATTTTCATATATATTCTGATGATAAATTCTGGCACAATTAACATAAATTTACAACCTTATATGCAATATTAGTTTTAAATATATGAATATAATAGATTTCTACATATATTTTAGAAGTGTCCCAACACTATCTGTTGTGACCAGCAAATCATAATTTTGTTGGCACAAGAAAACACAGAAGCACATAAGTTTCAGAGCATAACAAAAAAAGAAATATGAAAGGGAAAGAAAATTTTAAAAATGTGTGGTATGACAACGTAATTCTTGCAATGAGTGGGAAAAGAATTCCACCATAGTATATGAAAATATATTTTTCACCTGTTGAGAAAAAAAAAAAAAACAAACAATAATTAGAAACTGAAGCTTACCTGAGATGAATACATACAAAATTGGCCTGTGCTCAGCATTTCCTTGATACAATAAATTTGTGCTTTTCTGAATTAAGCATTATACACAACCTTTTATTTTGACTGTTTGTCATAATTTGGGATAAAATATGGAATTCAGTTAAAGTATGTTAATCCTCAAATGCCTGTTTTGGCGGTTTCATTTATATGATTTAATGATGCACATATGGAAAAATACTGCTCATCTGTTTGAATATTGATTAAGAGATAAAGGATGACTAGCAATTATAGAAAACTTAACTTATGAAAGGCAATGTTTCCCCACGTTTTTTCCATTTGCTTCCTGGGAGTGAGGTTATTGATATAAAGACTCTGCACCCAATCTGATAATGCAGTACCTCTCCAGTTGTGGCAATCCCTTAACAACCCTTTGGGTGACTGTCCTCACTCAGGGATATAATTTGCTTTGTAGTCTAGCTGTCATTTTTTCTCACAACAAGCATTTTCTCCAGATTTGATTCCAGGTCCTGACAATCTTGTGTTTCTTTTGAAAAAACTGGTCTGGTCATTCTGGACTGTTTCATCATAATCAAAGATAAGCAAAGAAATTTATTGTGTGCATGCAGCTAGAAGACATACCTTGTGATCATAGCATGGACAGAAACTTGTACGCTTGTGGTTTTTCCCTGATACGAATCTTAAAGATGCCTCACGGTTTAGTATTTTAGATACGTTAAATGGGACATTTACTAAATCTCCTCAGTGAAATGACGAAAATTTAAGCAAATAATTAAACCATCTACCATTATAATATATTCTTTTTCTTCAAATTACTTTCCTTTGAGTTAGAAGAAATGCAAAGGATTTTGGCTTTTTCCTCTTGATGACATAGAGCTTTACATTTTGTTGTGACTTTTTGCATCTGAGCAGGTTGTTTTCTAATGTGAAAAGGACCTTTGCTGTGTGATTTAAATTATTATTTGGTTTGAAATTTGTAAGGTCCTTACCTCTGCACAGAAAATAATTTTAAATAACATTCGGTTCATACTTAAATTTTACTGTGTGTAAATAGTGTCGCATTGCTTCCACTTTTCAGCTGAAGTGCTACGCATAGTCCTTGATCTGTGGCAGGTCATCCAGCAAGTTTGGGGTCTGGGGAGGAGGGATGTGAAGGGAATATGATATAGCTTTCAGTCAATAAAGGCAAAGACAGAAAAAGGGAAGCAGAAAGGGAGTTGATATAACCAGAATGCTTTGTTCGATAACTGATACATCTGGTTAATTGCATTTATAAGTAACATATATGCATACAAACACATATATATGAACTAGTTGCAAAAGTATCATTATCTAAGCATTTTTTAGTCTTTTCTATATACAAACGTACTCATATGTAAGTGGAACTTATTAGAAATAATCCAGGGTGCAAGAAATATTTTTGAAATACATTTAGTGGTATCACAATTATATTCACTTTTTTAAGAACAGATGTTCTTTCATTAACAAGTAGGGAGAAAAATGCTCTTCAGAAGGAATAATTTTAACCCACTCACTGCATATTTCAATAGGTTTTTATAACATTAGTCTTTGACAGTGTAAGAATTGGGAACAAAGGATTGTACTTGGTATGTAGAACTTGTATTTAACTTTTCAGTATCATGTCTCTGCTCTCACAGAGGTTTTCTTAAAGTCATACAGAGTTATACCATGGTTCAAAAGAGAAATCTGTAAAATATTTTGTCATCATCCTCCATGGTTGGATCCGTTTCATTCTTGCATACTTAAGTACATCAACATATAGGAAAGGGCTAATTATGAATAAAATGTATGTTTGATGACTTATTGGATATATTTTGTACAGCTGGAATTCAAAAAGTTTTTCAGTGTAGTATAATGATATCCAGACTTCATTCACTCTAGTTTTCAACATGAAGCAGTGACTGAAGAATCAGTTTTGAGTTAAACATCTGAACAAAGTACAGAAAACTTTTACGTGATTTTGTGTAGTTGACACATACACAGACATTTAAACCCCTCTAGTAATATTTACATGTAATATTTAACCCTGTTTATAAAAGTTGCTGAGCATCTTGAACATCTCTGTCTCAGTATTTCTCTGAAGTGGCTCAAAAACCCCAGGTCTTGAAAAATAATTCCTAGTTGTAGGTGTCTGATTTCTCATCTGAAGTCCCAGGAAATTATGATATTTGTTTCTAGGTGTTTGTCCAGCTGGTTCTCAAACTGGAGTGCACAAGGGTCACATTCCACATTTTTCTCTTGGACAGACTGGTTTGCACATTTTTATGCAGTTACTTTCTAAACATACAGTAAATTCAGCTTTCAAGGGAAAGATTGGATTTTTATTGCACTGGCCCAGAGCTGCGGTGCATCACAGATGCAGTGAGTCTAGCAGATGCCTCTGGACACTTGAGCTGCAAGGTGCAGGCTCACTGCAGCCATAAGCACCTACATGAGAGGGCTCGTGCACCATGACACTACCACACAGGGAACATGCTCATGAGCTCCAGGCATGCCACGGCCAGGCTGGGACAACTGCATGGGCACCAGCTGAACTGCAGGTGTTCAGGGCTAGAGAGGCATCAACTGCTCCAGAAATCCAGGACAAGCTTAACCTGCCAGAAAAAACTCAATACATTTGGAAGAAACTGCTTGAAACGGCTTGGATTTTCCTGTTCTGGATTAGTAGTAGGAAATCCAGCAAAAAAGAAAAAAAAATGTAAATGCTGCAAAGTAGTTTGAAAATTCAACCAGGTGAATGTTCAGTTTATGTGTTTATTGGTCAGATTAGTAAATCCCAACTGATTCATTATTAACATGTATTTCTAAGCTCTATTTAATTTTTTTTTCTACATTTAAAAGGAATTTTGTGACTACTTCAGTCAGCTGTTGAAATTCAGTTTATTAGGTGCTGTTATGTAATTTAGTTGGTATTGTCTCTTTACACTTATTAAATGACTTAAAGCTATGAGCAGCTAAATAAATGCAAACATTGAATTTCATATATTGAAAATGTAATAGGATCCAAAATAGAAATATCTAAATACTCAGACTTTGCTTTCCATCCCCAGTGGAGTGGGAATTTTTGTTTACCTGTAAACATCAGTTACAGATGGGACAGAAATTGCCTAAGCAGCTTACAGTCTTTCATTGATGCACCTCTTAACTGCAGTGACTACATTTTTGGAAGCAAGAAATGATTCAGAAACTGTCATTAACCAGGCAATGTAAAATAGAAGAAGAGTTAGAAACCCCTATTCAGTTGCAAATTTCCTACCGAGTCCAAATTTATTTTGTTTCAGAAGCCTTCAAAATCCAACACCTGAGCATTTATATTAGGAAGCTTTCCATATTGTATTTATTCAGTAAGGGTGGCTATTGGGAGTTTACCTTATTCATCTGTGTGGTTTTTGTTTTCATTTTTAAAAAATATGAATTAAGTTGTCCAAAGAACAAAAGCCTTAGGGGAGAATAAAGAAGACAGCAAGGGGTTCACTGTTCATACAGCTTCCTCTGGCAGCAGTAAGAAACTGTATTTTCTCAAAACTAAACAATTGTCAGTATATTAGAAATAAGAACATGAGTCACTGTGCAGCAGTGTCATTTTGTTTGCTTTTATATTAGTCTTGGTTTATATTAGTCATGGTAAATTAGTGCAATTATGTTACTAGCAGACTAATGAAGACTTTTTTTTTTTTCTCAGTGTGGCCAAGGAAAACAGCCTCAAAAGTAAATTTGATTTTAGGTAATAGACATTTATGTACAAAAACTGTATAAAATAACCTTGAACCCAAACTGTCAAGTTTCTAACTGACTGTGAAATACAACCCCTACCTGTTAACCCTAAGCCCTGTGAATGCATATTTGACCATTTTTAATTGGATAAATTAACATAGCAATGTCAATTCAGTCTATTTTCTGAAACAAAGTATCTTTTTTGCATTGCCAATTAGCATTTCCAAGGAGAGACTTACTTTTCCAGAAATAGAAATTTTTTCATTAGCATACATTTTCTTGCATTTTTAGCTTGTGTCTTGTTAGTCGAGTCTCCCATATTTCTTTACCAGCTTAAGATAATGGGAAGAACCTATAAATAGAGGAAAAAGCCTTAAAACAAGCATAAATTATATTCATCAGTAGTATATCAAGAATACCATAGGGGCCTTTTGATGGATCCAGAACACTGTCCTAAAAAGGATAAAGATAATTAGCTGTTAATTTACTACTGTGAGCTATGTTGAAGCCATTATAATCATGCTGTACAGAGAAAGTGAATTTTATTTGCTTCAGCATATTTTCAAATAAAATAATTATTCTATCAAAAGTGCTTGTTTATCTAGCAATTGTCACTTATTACTTATATAAATTGAACATATGGCAGCTCAGAAAATTGCAAGACAATGCGTAAGGATGATGTACTCTACACAAGGTATGTTCTCTGTGAAGAAAATAATAGTGCAAAAGATACAAGCTTTGTACAAAACTGGCCTGCTAAATAGTGCTTCTGGCCATCTTGTGTACATGATAATCTTAGCCCTGGCAACTGGTAGTGGTGTCTGTCTAACATTGCGCAGTCCAGTGGTTTCTGGGAGTCCACTGAGGCAGAAAGTCTTGACTATACCATTCTTTACATGCCTTTTTAATGCACTATGGAGATAATGGCTTTCTTGTGTTGTTATTAATGCCTGCAGCAAAGACAAACTATTTCTCTCACGTTCACAGAAAGTTGAGACAAGGGTTTTTGTTACAGCTATTTGATGCTGTTTAGGGTTTCTTTCTGCTGTTACTTCACTTCTGAGGCAGGACTACACTGTTTGCAGTGTTTCAGATGCCACTTTGATGCCTCCAGGTCTCATCCCTAGAAGAGATCACATTAGAAATGACAGAGAGTTAATGATTGGAACTGATTGTAAGCAGTTTCTTCTTCAAGGCTGAGCTGTTTGTCAAACATACCTGGCTGCTCAACTTTTTCTTAGTCTCCTATTTGAGGCACAATGGCATTAGATACTTCTACACAAGTCACGAATATAGGTAGAATTGCATAAAGCAGAAAAATAAAGACAGGGATCTACACCCATGTTGATTTTTTCCTAACTCATGTATCAAAGTGCTGAAGAAATACTGTTAAATTATTATCTATATTTGCTTCCATACTCTTGCAGGAAATTATGTCAATTAATTTCATAAGCACGCAAAACTTCACAGTACATTTCATACAGAGTATGTCTCTCCTTGTTACTCTCTATCCCCACCACCTGTTGTATAATTTAAAAATTAGGAGAATAAAATTCTGCACTGATTTTTAATCATCCATCCTAAGTCATCCAGAAGAAATGTCATATAATAAAATGTCCTAAAATTATTAAAATTATCTAATCTCTTCAGATACATAATTTCATCTGTGCAATTATTTCTCCTCGGTTAATTTTTGGGGAAGTGCGATTGTAGCAGTAAAGACTCTGGGATATAAAACGATTAGTTGTTTTCCCTAAACTGACATTTCTTTTTTATTATGATTATGTAAAATTACTTACAGACCACAAGAATTAAAGTGAAAAGAGCACGCACTGTGATACAGAGTCTAAAGCAGAGGAAGGAGGAAGAAAACCTAATTTGAAAAAAAGAAGTTTATATCAAATAAAATGAGGCAGAATGCAAGAAGTGTAGGACGAGTATGTGAAAATTGACATACTCATTTTTTCTTCAGATCACTGAAAGATATGATAAACTTTGAAACCAAGAAACTCCTAAGAATAAAGATACTGAGATGCAATACAGACACCACGCAACTGAGATATCAATAGGAGGATTTTTAGACACTGCTTCATAGTGTAATAGCACATAAAGTACCTATAAACATAGAAGATGCATAGAACTTGCTTATTGAAGTTTCAAACAGCTATAAGATTTGACAAAGGCTGAAGCTGAATTAAATTGTTACTCCACATCATCATCACCTGACTGCCACTGCTTCTAATGATATCTTATCTGACTCCGCGTTATACTCATTAATTAGTAGTCCTACTCCAAAGGACATCTGCAGACTCAGTGTAGTAAGCTTCTTACTAGTTGCTTTTGAAATGCAGAGAGATTGACTTTTTTTATGACAAAGTGATTTCTCTTCCAGGCGCTTTTCATCATAGGCAAGGAAATGCGTATGTGTCCTGCTGATAATGCAGCTATATGGTGGAAATTTCTGGTGTACCTACACAGTCTTGTAGGCACTAAAGCCAGTCTGGGACAGTAATGTATATGCATACATATTTTGATTGACAGTCTTACTGAAAAGCTTTTCAAATATCCTGATCCGGGTATCCAGTCACCTCAGCAATTCACTGGAGACCACTGTGGTCAGCACAGTCAAAGGAGCAGACTAGTGTGATATACATTCAGCTTTCTCTCAGTATGTTCTGGGGAATATGATGAAATGTAATCAAAGTTCCTGCAAAGGAACAGCAAAAAASCAATCCTATGACTGACATCTATTTTGCTCTTTTTTCCTGTTTTTCCCCCCTCCCAGTTCTGTGCAGGTTTTTCATTTTAAACTTAAACAAGACATGCTTCTTGTATCACACAACCCTTACATGGTCTCATGTTTGTTATTTTATGGATAACTTATCAAAGTGGCATGATAGAAAAGTATGCTTTTTCTGCTTCATTTTATCACAACTTCACGCTTAATCTGGGCTCTACAGACTGTGCTGAATTAATTATTCTACATTCCTCTCGGAAGATAAGGAGTTTGCTCAGGAGTAACTGGTGGCATTTCTTGAAGACAAGAAGGGTGTATGGGTCAAGCAGAGTCTGGATTGCAGGTTCAGTTCTTTGTAATGGACTTAACTGCAAAACAAAATTATCAATAAGATTAAGGTGAGAATTTAAATCACAGTATGTGTAGTGACTTCAAATAAACCCTGCTATTCCACACTCTTAACAGACGCAATATCCTTTAAAGGAGCAGTCAGGCACTTGCAGCTATAAGGACCTGAAACAATGATGATAAGCTATATAAACAGAAATAAGGAAAACCATGCAAAAGCTGGTATGATTTTTAGGCCATTTTGAATACTTTGGGACAGCAGTTTCAAACCTCTGTCAGTTTCTGGACCTCTGCTTTTTATTTTTTTTTAATGTCAGGCTGCAGGCTCCCATATGAATGTCACACACATAGATGCATAGCAGCTATGTTCTAATCTTCCTTCTCAATTTTCACAGTTACTTCTGAAGTAATCCTGAGGGTCTAAAGACTGCAAGTTGGTAATCGTTATATTATGTGTGAGAGAGTAGCAGAAGGCCATCGAGATATTAACAGATATCTCTACTTAGATAGAGAAAGAGAGAAAGGAAAGGATGGACTGATGGCTCTTAGCTCCATAAGGATGCAAAAGACATATCCAAATGTGACTGCACACTTAAGAGGAGCCGAGGAACCATGAGGACGATTCAGTAGCTGGGCACACGTGTGGCATGGTGCCTGCGAGCGTGTCAACGTAAGAGTCAGAGTACAAATGAGTGAAATCAATCCCCTTCCGAAGTCAAAATCACCTTCCCCTCCTACCAGGCATTACATTTGCTATGCTGTTGCTAAACTATTTCCTACAAACACAGAATGAAATGGCATGTTTCTATCCAGTTTAGCTTAATTAATCTCCTAACAGTCAGGAAGGTCACAGAAAAATCACAGAATAAATGTCCACATGCAATATGAGAAAAGTAGCTATTCCTAATAGCTATCCCAGACTGTTCCTCCGATCAGACACTTTGGGCAAACTATTAACTACATCTCAATAACAATAAAATTATACAGAGAAATGGGAAAATGTGACAAATTAAGTATTTCTTTTTGCAGACCTACCTTTGCTGTTTTTTCAGATAGCTCTGATATAAGTGATATCTGAAAAAGATAGCATGTAATGACAAGAATTCCAGAATGCACATTAGAAAACAACAGTCTTTTGTGTAATTACAGTGGAATTCAGCTATTGAGGTGTTAGTATTTCCCGATTTTTTTATTTAAAATAGTGATAATGGATATCAACAAAATCCAACACAAATCAACAAAATTCCGTATTAATTATTATTTTATATATTATTCTTCATATTAGCCTATATTCTTTTAATAAGCCTTAATTTTAGACTGAACTGCAACGAGCAATGAGGCAGTATTAGAGACAAAGTATAAGAGGTTCAGTTTAAAATGTGCATATTTCCATTGCCTTTAAAACTTGAATTGAGTCAGAACATAGTTCACTGTTTCATGGAAAAATTATACACAGTGGAATCTTTAAATTGCTCCCAGAAAAAGAAAGGAGGAGAGGAAAAGGAGCATTCTAACCTRACTTCTTTTTGCTTCCCCATTCCCTACTTTTTATTAACATTGCTAAAAGATTGCTGCCTTGTGTTGTCCAAAAATCATTTATTGTGTTTACTTTTCCCTGTGATTTTGTCAAAGCTTATTGAAGCATGCTGTCAGTTCTCTAACACAATTTTAAGGAATGGCTCACATGAGTTTCAGATTTTATTCCTGTAGGATAGGATTGCAGAAGTTGAACTTTTATTCAGGATATACTTTGTTAAAGGAAAATAAACTCTCTGCTCTGAGAACCAAAGCTAAGAAACTGAGGCTGTATTTGAGAAACATTATCTTGGAGAATCAATTCTGCTTATTAAGGAGTAAATAAGTTAGAGATGGAACAAAAGCCATTCCACAATATGGATAGTGCTCATAAGCCAGTTATGAGCTCTTTACTCTCTTACCCCAACTAATTCACTGCGCTGGCATGGCACTTTAAATGGAAAGCTCTTAGTTTTCTATTACCTCTCTATGACAGCTAAGGCTCCCTGTCTTGCAGTTCTCCTGGACAGAGTTTTGCTATTCCCAAGCCCACTGCATACTTTGAAAACCTCAGTCTCCATATTCATCTCACAAAGATACAAGTTCTGGAACTGCATGTTACTGTATGGTATAAAATATCCTTTCTGTTATTGTATCATTAAGTGGACTTTAAAAGGAAAGTTATGTTGACTGTCTGGCAAAACCATATTGTCTACTGCATAYGGAAATTTCTATTATAGAGGCTGGATACAAAAAAGCTGGGTTTAGATTTTCTCCTTGTCGTATGCTTCATTCTACTCTGAAATCTTGTCCTCTGGTCCCTGGCAAGAGATGCCTCCAAAATCATGCCTAGCATTGCGGCAGTGSTGGCTGGCATCAGCCAATGTCATGTCAGGGAGGGTGATAAGGGCTGTGTAATGTGGACAATCACRTACCTGTGCCCGAGTAAATCTGTGCCTTGTATGGCTTACTTGTACATATTCATACGCATTTATGTTAGGGCAGTATATAAATTATTTCAATGTTAGTGTGTAGCACTAGTATTCATATATTGTCTGAGGTCACGTATATATACATATGCCTTTCTGCAGAATGTACTGCACTGCTTCAGCCTACCATTGTGAAAATTTGGACTTTATATGTAAATAAGTAGTGTTCGACTCYTACCTCTGTGCAGGTTTCTGCACCCTTAATTTGTCTCTGTGATGGTAACACACTTCTTAAGAGAAAGAATAGGTTTTACTGGTACAGAAATAGAGAAATATTGATTTCTACTTGTTCCAATGTATAATCTTATTTGCAAAAGAAAAGTGACACTGGTTTTCATTACTGTGCTGCCTGTCCCAATTTCTGTATTAAGTTCCTCAGCTTTTCCACAAGTTGGCATTTGAGTTTTTGAGGGGAGGGGGAAGTGGAGGCAAGGTCAAGTTTGTCAAAGAACCACTACTCGACAAATTCTCTATTTACAACATTACTGGCTTATTTTCCCTATGTAAGTCAATATAAATTAGTTGGTGTGGTCTGCAGACTCAGATAAATTAGATGTATTAGGCTCTGTAACCTCGCAATGACTCAGTGTTTCTTGTATCACACCAATTCTTCTGTGACTCATGGCTGCAGCTTCTTAGCCATAAGTTTGATTGAGTTTTTTCTCCTTTTCCTGATCCCTATACAATAAACTGGAGAAGGGGAGATTGTCCTTACTAGCAGGTCTGAAGAGTTATGTCTATATGTCAGATGTCCTTTTATTGTTCTAAAAGGGCCCAATAATATATAATTGGGAAAGATATTTTTGGCCTTAATCACAGTGTTGGGGTTTTTTGTTATTATAAGAAATTGATGCTTGTTATAGCATATTCTCTTAGTTTCAATCCAGTCTCTTGAAGAGTATATTTAAGATCACTTTAGGAAAAGCAGAGAATACATCCGGGCTTGGGCGATAATCCCGCTTAATGTGAAAGATTGGGCTACCACTTAAACTGTTTTGTAAGCTGCACACTTCAGTCCAGCAAGATGTACTTTCCCAACAAGCTTAACTGAAAGTCTTGATGACTGAAAAACCTTTAAACATACATTATCTCTTAAGAGTAAAGAAGCATATCAATATGCTCTGCAGACTTTTTCCTCTCTGTATTGCACACAAACTGTAAGCAAACTTCTCAGAGTTTAAGATGATAATCTTTAAATGAATCTTTCTGCTGAAGACTTTACAGAATGAAATATTCTATGGCATCTTTGATTACACTRAGTGCTTCAAAGCTTTCAAAAATCATTGTTTTTTTCTCATTTTTGGGTCAGTTATTCAGTATATTTATTTCTTGAATGTTCCTCACTGATTGCTACAATAATGTGGTATTACAATTAATTTATTTTACTTGCTATTAGTTTGAGGTGATTTGGGTTATATCAGTGCAATGCTTCCCTCCTCCTTTCTAGTCTGATTCATGTGAGATAACCTAATTATCTACAAAAAGTCTATTCAAGTTAGTGAAGCAGTCTGAAGTCCATTCTACAGGTTAAACTGTGAGAAAAAACTCATTATATGTATAGCCATTGTCATGTATTGTAAGTAAAAACACAAAGCTATTGAAAAATGTCCCACAATCTTCTATTTTTTAAATAAAATAGCTTCTATAGATCTTTGTCTGTCACCATCCTGTTTGCAATTATTTAAAAAAATTATCTCTGAGAAGTTCAGTGAAAGAGAATATTAAGCAACTGATTCAGAAAGTTTATAAAAACAAATTTGTAGTCCCCTCTATTTGCACTGCAAACTTGAATCTGAGATAACTGCTGGCAGTGATGAAAGACAAATACTCTCTGCAATCCATGTTGCTAACCCAAACAGCTACAACTTTAGCATTCATGGAAATGATCAGGTGAACAATAAAGAAAAATAAGCATGTTTGAATGTGGCTGTCTAAGGCTATCAAGAGGATTGCAATAAGAATAATTGCAAATCCTAAAGTACTGTTTTACATTTGTAAGATTGCGTTCTCTGGTGTCCTCTGTGTCCTAATTTGTTTCTATTTTCATTGGAATAGAAGGGTCCCATGTGACTTCCTTTTCTCCCATTTAAATCTGAAAATTCAGTCTTAGAAAAATTTATGTTAGCGTATTTTGCCTTTTTTGGAGTTGAATTGTTAATATGTAGAATTACAAACCCTTCAACCTCTCTGATTTCACACTCAGAATGTGTCTTAGGCTTTGATTGAGCTAGCTTGCATAATGGACAGGTAATATCCAAATTATTGTCTCTGTCCAGGTTAGTTAAACTTGCTTAGGGAAAGAGAATATTAACACAGAAGATATTTATTTGGCAAGCAAAAATATTTGCAGAAATTATGAACAAAGAATACCATTTTCCAAATATTTGGTTTCACTACCCATTACTTACCTTTCAAAACATAATACTTTCTCCTACTGGAATGTACGTTTCTGGAAGTGATTCATGAATTGTGTTGGTAAAACAAAATGCAAGAGGTCTAAATATAAATATTAAGGTCACATTTGTAAATTACATATTCCAAAATCCAATGAACTTCACTTGTCTTTGGCTATCCCATATTATTAATGGTTTCTCCTCTCCTAAAGCTACACCAGAGAATATAAGAAGAATAAGGAGAATCAAGAATAAAACAATTTCCAGTGAAAGTGCAGAAGTGTAAAATTACTGTAACTGATTAAATGGGCTTGATACCCTCTTCTTTGTTATAAAAGCTAAAATGTGAGTTGTATACGAAAAGATTCACATGTATTCTTTCCAGGCTGTAGTTGACTTGAATTTGTTCTGTTCATTACTGGAAGTTGTCTGCCAAAGGAAAAGATACAGCATATTCAATTTATGAAGAAACATTTCCTTCACAGGCATTTAGTAACTAAAATAGTTCAGTTGATTGATTATCTCTTTTTTTTTTTTAATAGAAAATTGTGAAAGAAATTTGTCCAGATATTTTCTAAGGAAGCTGACTTGTTTCTCTGTGAAAGAATTCAGAGGAGTAGGTAAGTTCTCTCTGGCATTAGTTGCAAGCTTTAAAAAAAAAAAAAGACAAAATCAAGACCACCAGAGTTTGATCGAATATTTGTAACTAATATTTTTCAGCAACTCACTTATACCACATGACCTTAAATACACTTATTCTATATAATAACCTGAGACTTAAAAAAAAAAATCTATGAAAATCCCGAAGAATCTTTGGTGTATACAACTACTGTCTCAATTTACGTTTACAAAGACATGTGCAGTGCTTTGAAAAAAAAAAAAAAAAAAGCCTTTCAAGGGATGCAAAGATCTATAAAAAAATTAAATTGAACATATTTCTGTGTTGAATGCCTTTCTCAGCTGAATTAATAGGGACATTGAAACAATATTGTATCTTGGGATTTAACGTTTTTCATCTGAACTGTACAGTAAGCTTTTCTTGAAAAAAAGTGAAACGAAGAATGAGAGAAATTCTTTCTGAAGACTTTGTTAGTGCTGATTTTATTCACAGGGTGGTCAGCTCCTTTGTAGCACCAGAAGAAAGCCAAGCAAATGTTGTTTAGCACTGTAGAAAAATAAAATTTTTGTGGTTGTTCACAGTTGCTGKTTTTTTTTTTCATCCAGCACTCTGCCTCAAAACCTTGTCTGAGTTCTGTACAGCCAGTGTTTTCCAGGCATTTCAGCTGCCTTCAGTCAGTTTTCTAACTCACTTTCTGAACAGCCTGGAAAATGGTCTTTGTTTTGGACAGTGCCAATTATTTTAGATATTCCACCTCAAAAGTATGATTTTTAGATTTTTCTTAGAATAGACTGTTTCTTCTACTTCAAGAATTTGAAATAAAAACATTTTTATTCATATGATTTTTATTGTATTCACAAAAATATAGATTATGTACTATTGTTGTCATCTGACACTCATCAAGAAGTGGATTTCATTTTAAGAGTATTAATCAGGAGAGTGCCTAAGAATATATGTGATGTATTTTAAACTGGAATTAAAGACAAGTTAGAAAATCAAGGTATACTCATGCATGAATGTGACCTTAGTGTCCATCCTGAAGGTGGATGAATTTAAACAGTCACTTCAGGGCATGGTTGTTGTGGAAATGGCGTAATTAATTTTGAACGGCTTAATTGAAGTGAATGATCTCAGAGTAAGTCAGATCAGAGCTCCATTTTTGCCGTAAAGTCTATAGTCCTATGGTTGAGCAAGTATGAAATTTTTCTGATTGCTTTTTTTAGGATGAATTTCCAAAGCACATATCTACAGAGATAATCTCTCACTTACCCATCCTGAGGTTATCCACTGGATCTCCGTTTCTTTCTGCAGAGTGGGCAGACTTCACCAAGGCTGGATGTGATCCAGATGGCCAAAACTACAGGATGGTGGGTTAGCTACTCTTCCAGGTGGCGGAAATGTGAATTTAAACACCTGAACCTTGAGGAGAAAAATAAACATCCATTTCCAGAGTGGGACTGGGTCATCAAATGAATATGGGCCCGGTCTCATGGTCACAATATATTTTAGGAAGGAACTCTTCTTCAAGGATCCCAGCACTATCAGTACTTACTGATCACATACATTTTAGTTACGTTTTGAACAGTGTCCCTTCCGTGTTGCTCTACCCCACTAACAGAATATTTCAAAAGGCTTAGGAAGAAGCAAGTTGTGCCCAGGACAGGAACTTCTGGACCTCTCCAAACAAAATAAAATCCAACAAATGAAAATGGCAGGTTAAACATTTTCCAGTCAAGCATTTTCACATAAAATTTGAATTTACCTAGGTGAATCTGTGTTAGATGGCAGCTGAAATTATGTTTTTGAGTGCAATTTTAGAGACAGATGCTTAAAGTTTATCAAAGTCTTATTTTAGTTTTCCTCTGGTTGGGATCTGGGGCTTTGTCTATGAAAATTCATACATATGAAATATTAACCATTAATCTGTTCTGAAAAAAATTAGCCTCCAATAAAATCCTTTTTAATTAGATCCATGCTATTATACAGGTTTCCAAGAAAATTTCAGTGTAGTTCACAGAAAGGTCTCTCTGAAGAAGTACCATAGTATGATTTGTACTCAATAGATTGACTTGACTGATCTGAACGTTCTCAAGCAGTCCATTTATTTAAATAACCTGAGGCTTTCTTTGTTTATAAGCTGATAATAAACTCCTGTGTTATGGGAACTCCACAGTATTTGTTAGGCTTGACTACGTCTAACAAAATGCAGTCCTGTTTTCAGATGTTACTGTATTCTACTGATTCTCTTTCAGATTGAACAGTAGGTAAAATAACTTGTGTGAAAAAACGGTATGATGCAGGTTCACCATGTGAGTTTGAACAGTAAATGGCTGGGTATGTCTGTGACAAAATGTATATCGTAAACTGCCTCCTGTCCTGTTGACTTACAGCAAAACAAAAGTATGATTTAATTCTTTGCTGCAGACGACAGGACAGAACTTGTCTTCATACATTTCTGCTGCCAGGCACATGGCCAAAATACACAGTGGACTATACATCACATGAAAGCATGCTTGTGATTTTCGATCATTCCTTCAATAGGGAGGATGGACAAAGGATGTGTTTAGAAAAGAGGTTGTTCTGTGGGCAGAGTGGAAGTAAGTTAGAGATTTCCTTATGTACAAGCCTGCTCAGATCCCCAGGGTGGAGCTTATTTCACCCATCTGTACCATCTATGATATAGATGTGGATGCTGACTTAGTCACCAAGCTTCTCTTTACAGTCAACGGAGAAAAATAGAGAGTTCTTAAGCAGAATCTGAATTATTTTAAATTCCTACCTAGTGGTGAGAATTTTTCTTCAGTGTCAGTACAAGAATCTAGATAATTAGATAGGTAGATCTTGACATCTTATATTAGGCTGAAGGTCTGTATTATCTGATCTGATTCTACATTTGAGAAATTACTGAATTTTGTCCAGTTACTTCTGTCTTAAGACTCATAATTTGTGACTGAGTAAAATATAACATGCTTAAAGCTGTGTGACTGGTATAGCTTTAATTTTAAACACATAGGGTTGTATCTTAACTGGTAATATTTATTTTGTTTCTGGAACACCTTTATCTACAGATATTTATTGAAATTCAGCACAGAATACTCTGTAAGTTTGAGGGTTGAGTACATTTGTATCAAATAGAGAGTATTTGGTTTCATGTCCTCCATATTTCAAGAGAGTGAAGTAACCACTGACTATATGACATAAGGTGGGTTTTGTGACTTTAATTTTCTTTATTTTATTATGTCCCTCCAGAAAAAAAAATTACTTTTGATTTATCACGCTAAAAGAATAACAAACCAAAAATCAATCATTTGAACCACCCTAATGTGAAAAACAAAGAAAATAAAGAATTTATGATTCTTGATTCCCTGGGTTTGCTCCACTATTAAAAATAATGTGCCGAACTTTTAAATCTTGTATCCTTGGCTTTGGCATCAATCTTGTAAATATTTTTCTGCTAGGAAGATCACTTAAATAGTTTTTTTTTTCCCTTTCTCAAATTTTAAACTGTAAACTATATTTTTTAGCAATAAGATTTCAGTTTGGAAAAAGGTGATAGACAGTTCTTTCTTTTGGGGATGGGGCAGGGAACTTTGAATTTATTTTAAAGCCCATCAGATACAGAGTGTTTTGCATCTATGAAGGACTGAATTTCATGGCTGCACTGGTTTTGGCTGGGATGATTTTCTGCATAGCAGCTCCTGTGGTGCTATGTTTTGGATTTGTGACCAAACCAATGTTGAACATAGGGATGTTTTAGCTATTGCTGAACAGTGGTTGCACAGTGTCAAGGCCTTCTCTATTTCTCTCATTGTCCCACCAGCAGAAGAAGTTGGGAGGGGACACAGCTGGGACAGATGACCCAACATGACCGAAGGGATGTCCCATACCATATGGCAGGCTAGAGAGGCTAAAGAGGTGGACCTGTCAAACCTCATGAATTTCAACAAGGCCAAGTGCAAGGTCCTGCACCTGGGTTAGGGCAATCCCGAACATGGATACAGGCTGGGTGATGAGTGGATTGAAAGCAGCCCAGTGGAGAGGAACTTGGGCATACTGGTGGATGAAAAACTGCACACGATCTGGCAATGTGCGCTTGCAGCCCAGAAAGCCAAACGTATCCTGGGCTGCATCAAAAGAAACATGGCCAGCAGGTCGAGGGAGGTGATTCTCTGGTGACACCCCACCTGGAGTACTGTGTTCAGCTCTGGGGCCCCCAGCATAAGACAGACATGGACCTGTTGGAGCAGGTCCAGAGGAGGGCCACAAAGRTTATCAGGGGGCTGGAGCACCTCCCCTGTAAAGACAGGGTTGGAGAGTTGGATTATTTAACCTAGAGAAAAGAAAGCTCCGGGGAGACCGTATAGCGGTCTTCCAGTGCTTAAAGGGGGCCTAGAGGAAAGATGGAGAGGGAGTCTTTATCAGAGACTATAGTGATATGATGAGAGGTAACGGTTTTAAACTGAAAGAGGGTAGATTTAGGTTAGATATTAGGAAGAAATACTTTACTGTGAGGGTGGCGAGACACTGGAACAGGTTGCCGCAGAAGTTGTGGATGCCCTCTCCATGGGAGTGTTCAAGGTCAGGTTGGATGGGGTTTTGAGCAACCTAATCTAGTGGAAGGTCCCTTCCAACCCAAACCATTCTATGATTCTATGATTCTATGACATCTTGCTCAGCAATAAAAGCTGGGGAAAGAAGGAGGAAGAGGGGATGTTCAGAGTTATGGTGTCTCTCTTCTGTTTGCCTCTGCTAAGAAAAAAAGGAGGATAATTGTCATAGGCGATTCCCTTCTGAGGGGAACAGAGGGCCCAATATGCCGAGCAGACCCATCCCACAGGGAAGTCTGCTGCCTCCCTGGGGCCCGGGTTAGAGACATTACTAGGAAACTCCCCTGGTCTGGTACGGCCCTCTGATTACTACCCGCCATTGGTTATACAGGCCGGCAGCGACGAGGTTGCAGAGAGAAGCCCAGAAGTGATCAAAAGGGACTTCAGGGCACTGGGGTGATTGGTTGAAGGATCAGGAGCACAGGTAGTGTTTTCCTCAGTCCCTTCAGTGGCAGGGAAGAGTACTGTCAGGGACAGGAAAACATGCCTGATCAACACGTGGCTCAGGGGCTGGTGCCACCGGCAGAATTTTGGCTTTTTTGATCACGGGGAGGTTTACGCGGCACCGGGCCTGCTGGCGACAGATGGAGGTCAGCTGTCTCGCAGGGGGAAAAGGATTCTGGCTCATGAGCTGGCAGGGCTCATCGAGAGGGCTTTAAACTAGGTTCGCAGGGGGAAGGGGATAAAACCAGGCTCACGCGAGGTGAGCCTAGGGGTGGCACGCCACTGTTGGGGGCAAAAGCGATAGCCCAGCTCAAGTGCATCTACACCAATGCACGCAGCATGGGCGGCAAACAGGAGGAGCTGGAAGCCATTGTGCAGCGGGATAGCTACGACTTAGTCGCCATCACAGAAACATGGTGGGACGACTCTCACGAYTGGAGTGCTGCAATGGATGGCTATAAGCTCTTCAGAAGGGACAGGCGAGGAAGGAGAGGCGGTGGGGTGGCTCTGTATGTTAGGGAGTGTTTCGATTGTCTAGAGCTTAACTAGACATTGTGGTGATGATAAGGTCGAGTGCTTATGGGTAAGGATGAGGGGGAAGGCCAACAAGGCAGATATCCTGCTGGGAGTCTGTTATAGGCCACCCAACCAGGATGAAGAGGCAGATGAAACATTCTACAAGCGTCTGGCAGAAGTCTCGAGATTGCTAGCCCTTGTTCCTATGGGGGACTTCAACTTCCCGGATGTCTGCTGGAAATACAACAGGGCAGAGAGGAAACAGTCTAGGAGGTTCCTGGAGCATGTGGAAGACAACTTCCTGATGCAGCTGGTGAGTGAGCCTACCGGGGGAGGTGCCTCACTTGACCTGCTGTTTACGAACAGAGAAGGACTGGTGGGAGATGTGGTGATCAGAGGCTGTCTTGGGCTTAGCGACCATGAAATGATAGAATTTTCAATTCTTGGTGAAGTAAGGAGAGGGGGTCAGCAAAACCGCTGCCATGGACTTCCGGAGGGTGGAATTTGGCCTGTTCAGGACACTGGTCAAGAGAGTCCCTTGGGAGACAGTCCTGAAGGGCAAAGGGGTCCAGGAAGGCTGGACGTTCTTGAAGAAGGAAGTCTTAAAGGCGTAGGAGCAGGCTGTCCCCGTATGCCGTAAGAAGAATGGRCAGGGAAGACGACCGGCCTGGCTGAACCGGGAGCTCTTTCTGGGACTCGGGAAAAAAAGGAGAATTTACCACTTGTGGAAGAAGGGGCAGGCAACTCAAGAAGAGTACAGGGATCTTACTAGGTCACACAGAGAGAAAGTCAGAAAGGCAAAAGCCCAGCTAGAAYRCAATCTGGCCACTGTCATCAGAGACAACAAAAAATGTTTTTACAAATATGTTAATGACAAAAAGAGAGCCAAGGAGAATCTCCATCCTCTATTGGATGCCGGGGGGAATGTTGCCATCAAGAATGAGGAAAAGGCTGAGGTACTTAATGCCTTCTTTGCCTCAGTCTTTAATAGTCAGACCAGYYAYCCTYAGGGTATTCAGCCCCCTGAACTGGAAGACAGGGACAGAGAGCAAAATAAACCCCCCATAATCCAGAAGGAAGCAGTGAACAACCTGCTATGCCACCTGGACACTCACAAGTCTATGGTACCCACCTGAGAGTGCTGAGGGAGGTGGTGGAGGAGCTTGCCAAGCCACTCTCCATCATTTATCAGCRGTCCTGGTTAATGGGGGAGGTCCCAGATGACTGGAGGCTTGCCAATGTGACACCCATCTACAAGAAGGGCAGGAAGGAGGACCCAGGGAACTACAGGCCTGTCAGCCTGACCTCGGTGCCGGGGAAGATTATGGAGTGGTTCATCTTGGGGCGCTCGCAAGCCATGTGCGGGACAACCAGGGGATCAGGCCCAGCCAGCACGGGTTCATGAAAGGCAGGTCCTGCTTGACCAACCCGATCTCCTTCTATGACCAGGTGACCCGCCTAGTGGATGAGGGAAAGGCTGTGGATGTGGTCTACCTGGRCTTCAGTAAAGCCTTCRACACTGTCTCCCACAGCATTCTCCTAGAGAAGCTGGCGGCTCATGGCCTAGACAGGTGTACTCTGCGCTGGGTAAAAAACTGGCTGGGCGGCCGGGCCCAGAGAGTTGTGGTGAATGGAGYRAARTCCAGTTGGCGGCCGGTCACGAGCGGTGTCCCCCAGGGCTCMGTTTTGGGGCCAGTCTTGTTCAATATCTTTATTAACGATCTGGACGAGGGGATTGAGTGGTCCCTCAGTCAGTTTGCAGACGACACCAAGCTGGGCGGGAGTGTCGATCTGCTCGAGGGTAGGAAGGCTCTGCAGAGGGACCTGGACAGGCTGGATCGATGGGCTGAGGCCAACTGCATGAGGTTCAACAAGGCCAAGTGCCGGGTCCTGCACTTGGGTCACAACGACCCCATGCAACGCTACAGGCTGGGGGAAGAGTGGCTGGAAAGCTGCCTGGCAGAAAAGGACCTGGGGGTGCTGGTTGACAGCCGGCTGAATATGAACCAGCAGTGTGCCCAGGYGGCCAAGAAGGCCAACGGCATCCTGGCCTGTATCAGGAATAGTGTGGCCAGCAGGAGTAGGGAAGTGATCCTGCTCCTGTACTCGTCACTGGTGAGGCCGCACCTCAAATACTGTGCTCAGTTTTGGGCCCCTCACTACAAGAAGGACATTGAGGTGCTGGAGCGTGTCCAGAGGAGGGCAACGAAGCTGGTGAAGGGTCTGGAGAATAAGTCTTATGAGGAGCGGCTGAGGGAACTGGGACTGTTTAGCCTGGAGAAGAGGAGGCTGAGGGGAGACCTTATCGCGCTCTACAACTACCTGAAAGGAGGTTGTAGCGAGGTGGGTGTCGGTTTCTTCTCCCAAGTAACAAGCGATAGGACGAGAGGAAATGGCCTCAAGTTGCGCCAAGGGAGGTTTAGAYTGGACATTAGGAAAAATTTCTTTACTGAAAGAGTGGTTAAACATTGGCACAGGCTGCCCAGGGAAGTGGTTGAGTCACCATCCCCGGAAGTATGTGAAAGACGTATAGATGAGGTGCTTAGCGACATGGTTTAGTGGGCATGGTGGTGTTGGGTTGACAGTTGGACTCGATGATCTTAGAGGTCTTTTCCAACCTTAATGATTCTGTGATTCTATGATTCTGCGATTCTTCCCAAGTAACCATCGTGCTTGCATGCAGTTTTTGCTTTACCTATTAAACTGCTTTTATCTCAACCCATGACTTTTCTCACTTCCACCCTTCTAACTCTCTCCCCCATCCCATTGGGGACAAGTGAGTGGGTGAGGCTGATATGCTGGCTGGGCTTGAACCATGACAGTGGCTCCAAGTCTGTCTTCTGCACCAAGAGACTGTACCAATCTCCCACTGCAGATTTTTTTCTTTGCAGAATGGTATGTACACTTATAAGCCTTTAACCTTCAAAAGATAGCTGCRCACTCTCAGAATAAAGAAAGTACTTACAGATTTTTCTGGGTCAGTGTGAAGATGAGGATTAGCATAATAACGACTGACATTTACATGAATGGACCCTACTCTTAGTGCAGGATTTCACCCTTAGTCTTTTCCAAATCAGAGAAAACAAGGGTTTTCCTACCTTTTGATTCCAGTTATGATTAAGAAAAAAGTTTATAAAAGTTTAAAAAGTTATAGCGAGAGTTGCAGTTGACAACAAAATTATTACGCTCAGGTGTAACCTAGTCTCCTCCCAACAATTTCACAACCAAACTTTCCTGTTACAAATTACTTTTAATTCTGTATTTTTCTGGTAACGAGCAACATTTTCTACAAATTTTATAAAAGCTTTTATTTACTATTCTACTTAACATAGAACACACTTCCTGTTTTACACATTTTCCTTTTTCATTTTACAAACTGTGTTGCCACACACTAATCATTATTTTCTCTGGCCTATTAAATAAAATAAAAAATGGACCCTGTATTTCATTACATTAGTGAAGCAAAATCATCATGCTTTTGATTCAAGCATTTACCTGTGGAGAATTCAAATCACTTCATCACCCTACATGTCTATTTCACAATTTTTTTCAGGCTTGTTTGGCAAATTCTCATGTTTTCTGGCATAAGCTTTTTGGGTACTTTGCAACATTAAACTTTTCTCCTACTATCTATTTCAATTTCCAATATTTCCTCTAGAGAACAAACTAGAAACACTGGCTACATCTAGACTATAAGAGTAACATCTATTATTTTATAAAACCACCGACATCTGAATGTTGGCAGTATATAAATTTTGAAAAGAAAATGTGGTGAAAGATGATACCTTATATTAAGCTAACCATCACAAAAAAAAAAAAAAAAAAAAAA
>JAYKAV010003186.1:112265-221011 GCA_035582835.1 Phoebastria nigripes | reverse complement strand
AAAAAAAAAAAAAAAAAAAACACCAAACAATTTTATAGCATACATCCTATTTTAACATATTTTGATTCAATATAAAGACTATTGTAGTTGATAGTGCAAATATATCTGCTGCCAAAAGCATACACAATGCATTTCATAGTTACTGAAAAAACAGACTGAGTTAAAATGGATTATGGTATTATTGTTATTATAACAGAACAGAACTCATTTAGCAGTTAATATGAAACATACATTATAAGAGCCATAGGAATGTGTACAGTAAGAGACATACTGAAGTGAGGAAAAAAGAAATAAATAGAAATTTTGCAATTTATACAGCAGTTTATAAAAAAATATAATGGCCGACAGAGGTTAAGCTTTCTCTTCAGATGATGCCATTGACCACCTTCCCTGCTTTCCACAAAATATCTTAAAATGCAGTCCTGTGGATTTCTTTATTATTTCATTTTTACCGTAAGCAAAGACTTAAGGGAGTAGTTAAACCTGAACATTTGAATTAACTTTTTAGGAACTATTTTGTCTTACTAGTAGAATGACTTGATTTAGAAATTATATTTTTGGTCTGCAGAGTAATTTCACTAGCTTTTACCATCTTTTGTGGCACTGAAATTTAGTGGCCTAAGTAGGTCAATTTCAATAACCACTAGAACTTCCTGACCACTGAACCTTGTTCTAGCGAGCCCACACCCAAACCAGCTGGCCTGCAAGCCACCATTAAATGTCATAGTATAATGCAGGGAATTTTTTTTTTTTTTTTTGGTAGAATAATGGGGTTGTGGGACACAGTTTGAGCTGCTAGACCTCTGCAATACAAATAATATATGATGCTAAACCATTTCTTTCTAACGCTCCAATAGTTGAATGCTAATTCACTCTGATAACCTGCATACGGTTATTCTCATTGGTAAATGCAATATATCCTAGGAATTCATAATCATGCACTATTTAATAGGTAACTATGAGAACTATAAGTGAATTTCGTAATTCTATAAATAAACGCCAGCAAAATACCTTTATTAGCTCACAGCACAACTACTTATTGGAAGGAATGGTTGAGGGAAGACCAAAAATATTATTAAGTCAACTTTTAGTTTACTTTTCATAGAACCATAGAATCATAGAATAGTTTGGGTTGGAAGGGGCATTTAAAGGCCATCTAGTCCAACCCCCCTGCAATGAGCAGGGACATCTTCAACTAGATCAGGTTGATCAGAGCCCCGTCCAACCTGACCTTGAATGTTTCCAGGGATGGGGCATCTACCACCTCTCTGGGAAACCCGTGCCAGTGTTTCACCACCCTCAGCGTAAAAAACTTATTCCTTATATCTAGTCTAAATCTACCCTCTTTTAGTTTAAAACCATCACCCCTTATCCTATTGCTACAGGTCGTACTAAAAAGTCTGTCCCCATCTTTCTTATAAGCCCACTTTAAGTACTGATAGGCTGCAAYAAGGTCTCCCCAAAACCTTCTCTTCTCCAGGTTGAACAACCCCAACTCTCTCAGCCTTTCTTCATAGCAGAGGCGTTCCATCCCCCTCATCATTTTCATGGCCCTCCTCTGGACCCGCTCCAACAGGTCCATGTCCTTCCTGTGCTGAGGGCTCCAGAGCTGGACGCAGTACTGCAGGGGGGGTCTCACCAGAGCAGAGTAGAGGGGCAGAATCACCTCCCTCGACCTGCTGGCCACGCTGCTTGTGATGCAGCCCAGGATGCCGTTGGCCTTCTGGGCTGCAAGCACACATTGTCAGCTCGTGTCCAGCTTTTCATCCACCAGTACGCCCAAGTCCTTCTCGGCAGGRCTGCTCTCAATCCCTTCATCCCTCAGCCTGTATTGATACTGGGGGTTGCCCCGACCCAGGTGCAGGACCTTGCACTTGGCCTTGTTGAACCTCATGAGGTTCACATGGGCCCACTTCTCCAGATTGTCCAAGTCCCTCTGGATGGCATCCCTTCCCTCAGGCATGTCGACCGCACCACTCAGCTTGGTGTCATCTGCAAATTTGCTGAGGGTGCACTCCATCCCACTGCCAATGTCATTGATAAAGATATTAAACAATACTAGTCCCAGTACGGACCCCGCAGGACACCACTTGTCACCGATCTCCATCTGGACATTGAGCTGTTGACCACTCGATGGTCTTGATGCGACCATCCAGCCAATTCTGTATCCACCGAATAGTCCACCCATCAAATCCATATCTCTCCAGTTTAGAGGGAAGGATGTTGTGGGGGACCATGTCAAAGGTCTTACAGAAGTCCAGATAGACAACATCCTGTCGTGGTTTAACCCTGGCAGCACCTAAACACCACGCAGCCGCTCGCTCACCCCCCAACTCCGGTGGGATGGGGGAGAGAATCGGGAGGGCATGAGTAGGAAAACTCGTGGCTTGAGATAAAAACAGTTTAATAATTGAAATAAAACAAAGTAGAACAGTAATAGTAACAGTGGTAACAACAACAATAGAATATACAAAACAGGCGATGCACAATGCAACTGCTCACCACCTGCCGAACCGTCATGTTGCCGAACCGACGCATGCCCGAAAAACACGCGAGCCCGTCCCAGAACCCCGAGGCCCCCCCGCCCCTTAGTTTTTATACTGAGCATGATGTTACATGGTATGGAATACCCCATTGGCCAGCTGGGTCAGCCACCCTGGGTATGCTCCCCCACCAGCTTCCCATGCACCCGGCAGGGCATGGGAGGCCGAAAAGTGCCCGGTGCAAGCACCACCCAGCAATACCCAAAACATCACTGAGCCATCAACGCTCCTATTATACCAAACCCAAAACACAGCACACACCCCCCAGCTACTGGAAAGAAAGTTAACTCTGTCCCAGCTGGAACCAGGACAATCCGTAGCTCTTCCCTTGTCCACTGATGCAGTCACTCCATCATAGAAGGCCACTAGGTTGGGCAAGACTTGCCCTTGGTGAAGCCATGCTGGCTGTCTTGAATCACCTCTCTGTCCTCCATGTGCCTTAGCATAACTTCCAGGAGGATGTGCTCCATGATCTTCCCAGGCACAGAGGTGAGGCTGACAGGTCGGTAGTTCCCAGGGTCCTCCTTTCTACCCTTTTTAAAAATGGGTGCAATGTTTCCCTTTTTCCAGTCACTGGGAACTTCACCTGACTGCCATGACTTTTCAAATATGATGCAGGGTAGCTTGGCAACTACATCAGCCAATTCCCTCAGGACTCTGGGATACATCTTGTCATAGACTTATATATGTTGAAGTTCCTCAGGTGGTCTCAAACCTGATCTTCTCTCACAGTGGGAGGGACTTTGCTTTCCCAGTCCCTGCCTTGAGGTCCATCCACTTGAGAGGTGTGGGAAAAGAGGTTGCCAGTGAAGACTGAGGCAAAAAAGTTGTTGAGTACCTCAGCCTTGTCCTTGTCCGTTGTTACCAGTTTGCCAGCTGTGTTCATTGTGGGGGGTACGCTTTCTTTGACCTTCCTTTTCTGGCTGACATACCTATAGAAGCCCTTCTTATTATTCTTTGCATCCCTTGCCAAGTTCAGCTCCAGCTGTGCCTTGGCCTTCCTGACCCCATCCCTACACAACCGRGCAGTGTCCCTATACTCTTCCCAGGATACCTGTCCCTGCTTCCACTGCCTTTGCATTTCCGTCTTGCCCTTTAGTTTGACCAGCAGGTCTCAACTCATCCATGCCGGTCTCTTGCCTTCCTTTTCTGATTTCTTACACCTGGGGATCAAGAGCTCTTGTGCTCTATGGAAATCGTCCTTAAAGATCTGCCCTCTGTTCTGCTCCCTTGTCCCTAAGTGCAGTTTCCCAGGGGGTCCTATTGACTAACTCCTTGAACAGCTGGAATTTTGCTTTCCTAAAATTCAGGGTCCTGACTTTACCCTTCGCCTGTCCCATCTCCTTCAGGACTGCAAACTCCACCAGTGCATGGTGACTGCAGCCCAGGCTGCCTCTAATCTTGACGTCTCTGATTAGCTCACTTGCACTGGTAACCAACAGATCCAGTAAATGTATTAGGATTGAGAGTGTTCATTTACTTAACTGAGTTTTGGCACAGGATATATCAGTTTTATCACTGACTCTCCATTTACATTTTTTTTTTTGTCTGGTTGTATGCTTGTTTATGTTTGAGTTAAGTACGTATGGAACTATATATATAAAAATGAAAAAAACTAAAGGTCATATTTGAGGCTACCATTATATTGGTTAAAATACCTGGAAAAAAGAACTTTGATATAGTATTTCAACCGTGATGTTATAGTACCCTTTACAGCCAGAATGATTATTTAAGTGAAATTCTGTTTGTTTTGGTGAAGCAGTAGATCACAGTATTTCTCAAAGATTTAAGATAATTAGCAGCACATATTTTACAAAAGTCACAACTTTTTTTTTAAATAGAAATTGTTGCCTATATTATAATTACCGCATGTATTTTACAGTAATGCTTTTTGCAACACATCTGGCCACCAGGGTGTTTTTTAATATTGCCAAGTACTTAGTTTCTTTTCCCTATATCTAGGATAAATATAGCTCTCTTTAAATTGGCTGCACAGTTATTATCCTGTCATTATGAATTATTCTACTCTATAATTTGAAAGACAAAAAGAATATTGATCCAAAAGGAATGTCCTTCTGCAACTAACAGCTCCTCCTATTTTGAGACTGTAAGTTGTTTTCTGATCTGCTTCATAAAAAACAACTTTAAAAAAAAATGRTTTTAGCTACAGCTGTTCTTTTGGATAGAGCTATGGTGTGGACAAACAGCAAAGCCAAATATACTGATACAAATTAGGATTTTTATCTTATTGTGGCTTTAATGAACAGTTACAAAGTTCAAGAACTTTTCATCATTTGTGGCAGAAAGAGTTAACTCCCTGGTTTGTACAGGCACTGATTAAATTCCCTGTTAAATTGAAGCAATCCTGAGTGACACCAATCAGGTGTTAACACTGAGCCCTTAAAAAAATGGTTTATTTAACTGGAAAACTAAAGATGTTGATGTATCTTAATATGGAATGGCTAATGATAGGTGAAATGGTTAGACTTTAGACTACACACATTTTTCTTTGTTCTGTTGAAGTCTTAATTTCAGAGCGTTTTTGAAAATTTTTCTTTCAGCCTTTTCTGTAATTTATGCATGAATGATTTTCCGGAAGACTTCTGCAGACTGATCTTTAGCACAAATGTTTTTTAAGTATAGACTGTCCCACTGTTTTTTAAAGCTTGCTCTTTTATTTCAGCAGGTCAGGAGCTAGTCATTTTTAAGTAGACCCAACAGCACTTACGACTAAGCCAGTGCACGGTGTTACCCGAGTCTGAACATGTAATGTGCCATAGAAAGTTCATGAGTGTAGTCTGCTAAACTCTGAAAACCTCTGAATTAACTTGAAAGTGTCCTACTTTTGCAGAACTGTCCCAGACGGTCGCGTTTCCAAGGTACRGGCCTGCTTTGCTTTGATCTTGTGAAGTCCTCACCGGTAGGCATTTTCAGGATATATTCAATGGCAACAGTGGAGCAAAAGGCAAGGAAATCCAAAGTCAGGGTTGCCTTTACAAGACCAGGAGTAAAAGAAACCATGTTTTATATCTCTCCATCTTAAGAGTTTAGGCTGCTGCAGAATAGTTGGAAATTTCTTAGTCTTCAGTGCAGTCTGCATTAGAATATAGGATCACAGGTCATCCGTGAAGAGACTGATCAGCAGCTGTAAACTGATGTGCTGCAAGGAGACTGGTGGATGGTGGCTTGAAGGACAATGGCTATATTTTAGGGTAAGATGAGGATGGAAGCTGTTCGACAGCAAAATAGCTTCAGATTGAATCCTTTCAGCAGTGGGTAAGAGCTATGTATTATGAATCTGATAACCAGTATTTTGCAGAAGGGTATTCTGCATGTAACCTGCAATACTGAGACATTCATACCTTCAGTCGGAGAGAATGGCTCTTTGGTTCTGTACGCAAGGGTCTTTCTGGTGACTTATGGAGGGGCTCCATGCTGACTGCTCTGCAGTTGTGGGGAGGAGTCTGGCATTTCTGAAAAAGATTATGGTGTGAGGCTTACTAAGGAGATGCTGACTGTGGTATTTCCATGATGCTAGTAGTTTTTGATTTCACATCTGTTGAATTGCTCTACCAATGCTGAGGTACTGTTTGTTTAGTATTTAATTGAGGCTGGTGTGAAAAAATAAGGATCTTTCTGATTTTCTACTATATTTATCCACCTGGATAAATAAAAATGTGTACAAAAGCATCAAGAAAAATGCTTTTGAACACATTTTATAATACATTTTATTTATCCACCTGGATAAATAAAAGCGTTAAGAAAAAAAATTGAGAGGTGAGGAAGAGATGGGTGCTTACCCTAGACTACTGACATTTACTGTTTGAGGGTCATCCCCTTGGTAGCCCCTGTTAGTAAGTCACGCAGCACCAGTGACTGGGAAAGCTTTCTAGCAGATGCATCTGGCCAGGCAGGTACACCAAGATACAAACCTCATTTCCAGGATCCATTTCTGTGTCTCTCAGGGACAGGCTACAACAATTAACTCTTATTAATTGGGAAATATAAATAGGACAGCTACCGTATTCCAGGTCGATGAATAGCTGTATCTCAGTGGTTGCTAATTTTCTGAACTTTAGTTTGGACTGTGTGAGATGCAGCCATGGGGACAGAGGCTGCCCCTTTCTCCACTCCAGCTGGCCTCTGCTGCACAGAGGAAGTATCTGAGCTCAGTCCTGCTTTACTTTTGGGATGGAGAGTCACTAGCTTTGGAAACAGCTCTGCCCTCACTGAAATACAAATTTGTTGGTCTTCAGGGTTGACAGCAGACGTATCTGCTCACACTGGTTGCTGCATATGGGTCGGAAAGGAAAGACTTTTTTTTCTGAGAGTATTTTAGTGTATGGATACATATTAGATATCCTTATTTACATTCTATTAGATCTAATCTATATAGTATCATAGACACTGATTTCTGTGAACTTATATTGACTTCAACATTTGACTTATAGCCACCTCTGCTATCAGTAAGTTGCATCTTGTGATGCAACTCACTGACAGAGACTAATTTCTAAAAGGCTTAACAATAAAATCCATCAGAAAGCAAACTCTCCACAAGAAGTAAATAAAGTGCTTAAGAGATGTAACTTTGTAAGATTTATCTACTACAGATTAAATTTAAATTTAAAAGAAAAAAAGAAGCACATATTCAGCTCTTTTTTTTTAATAAAATCACACATTCCCACAGATGCTTTGCCTCTTTATCACACATGGGAAGCTGGTGAAATCTTTGCAGCCGCACTAGCCTGTTCGCTCCATCCCTGTGATGAATAAAAGCCGCAGTGACATCCCACCTAGCTCAGCCTCAGTGGTCACCTCAAAATAAATCATCTTCTGAGTTAGGCTGTACCAACACCAACTGATGCTTTTCTCAGTGCTAAGACTGTGACCCCGCCTGGCAAGCACTGGGTGGTTTTAGCCACACACTGAGCTGCCTGCTGCTGAGGTGGGCAGCGACCTGTGTTGCTTTGCTTGCAGTCCCGAGGGGTCCGGTGCTCCTCTGTCAGTGGTGAACTTGATGGTGCTGGCTCCACAGTTAGAGTACCTTTCTGTCAAAGCATGAAAGAGAAAATAATTTTTTTAAGAAACTTAGCTTTGGAGAAGCAGAAGTGAAAAATAAAATCACTAAAACTGTACTTATTCATGTAACAAGAAAGGTTTTTACTGCAGCTGAAAATGTTTTTGTTAGAACTATTGGAGGCAAAATAGCTATATTACCTACTATAGAAGTGAAATTTAGAAATAAAATTTAAAGAAGCTTAGAATAAGCATGTGTACAAATATTAGATTGGATAGGCTAGAGAGCTGGGCGATCACCAACCATATGAAATTTAACAAGAGCGAGTGTTAGATTCTCCACCTGGGACAGGGTAATCCTGGTTACACGTACAAACTGGGGGATGAGAGGCTGGAGAGCAGCCCCGCAGAAAGAGATCTGGGGCTTTGGGTTGATGTCAAGTTGAACATGAGTCAACAGTGTGCCCTGGCAGCCAAAAGGGCCAACTGTGTCCTGGGGTGCATCAAGCACAGCGTAGCTAGCTGGCGAGGGAGGTGATTGTCCCACTCTACACTACACTGGTGCAGCCCCACCACAAGTCCTGTGTGCAGTTTTGGGTGCCTTAATATAAGAAGGACATCAAACTATTAGAGTGTGTCCAGAGGAGGGTGACCAAGATGGTGAAAGGCCTCGAGGGCAAGTCTTATGAGGAGTGGCTGAGGTCACTTGATTTGTTGAGCTTGGAGAAGAGAAGGCTGAGGGGTGACTTCATCGCTGAGGGGTGACCTCATTGCAGCATACACCTTCCTCACAAGGGGCAGTGGAGGGGGAGGTCCTGATCTCCTCTCTCTGGTGACCAGTGATAGGACACGAGGAAATGGAATGAAGCTGCGTCAGGGGAAGTTTAGGTTGGACATTAGGAAAAGGTTCTGCACTGAGAGGGTGGTGGTCACTGGAACAGGCTCCCCAAGGAAGTCGTCAGGGCACCAAGCTTGTCAGAGTTCAAGGAGCATCTTGATGATGCTCTTAGTCATGTGATTCAGTTTTAGGTAGTCCTACGAGGAGCAGGGAGTTGGACTCCATGATCCTTATGGGTCCCTTCCAACTTGAGATATTCTGATTCTATGATTCTGTGATTAGTGAATTCACTGTCTATGGCTTTAAGGTTTCTAAATAGTGGGACCTTTCTTGTCTGTGCGGCAAAGTGGTTAGCACATTTTGAACTTCAGTGATAACAAGGAGCTAATAGTTCTCCAGTATTCAGAAAAATTTCCTTTAGAAAGATTTCCTGTTATTTGCTGTGCACAACCTTATTTCATCTTAAAGTATTGGTTTCAATGAGTCTGCATGGTGAAATGAATTACCTTTTGTTACAGTGCCTTCCACACAATTATGGATATTTCTTTCCTAAAGATAATTTTAGCTTAATTATCTCAATGAGATGGAGAGCACTATTGCAATTTTAAGAAAATTCTTCTGTAACTTCCACAATGTATTCCCTTTCTTCTCTTCAAAAGGATCTACATCAATCATATATATGTTGCATCAGTGGGATGTGGTTCTTACTTGGACTTTTTAAGCTTTTTTGAAACAGATGACTGCAGACTCCCTAGAGTTGTTAGATACTTTTTCCTCTGTTTCTTCCACGAAAGGTAATTTCAATTAAGTAATGTGGGCTGATTTATTGGACTAGTTTCACAAGGAGAATTTGCGATGTGCTTGTGTTTGTTGGGCAATATTGCAGTGATCCCTCAGCCAACTCTGGGATCTGGGATCTCCATGGGGTAAAAGCATACCAAGCAACAATATTAACTCCACTTCTAGAGGTAGTGTACTCTGCCTCTTAACAAGACTAATTGGTTTAGACTTGGCTCTGCACTTGATACAGTGATATTGTGGCCAGGAGCTAATTACGCACTTAATTCATGYTTACGGTTGAATAAGAGTTATGAATAAGTATTTCTTTTCTTGTTTTACCTACAGAGATTCATCTGATGGAGATGCTCCATGGATGTTCAGTCCTGTGCAAAAGACAGAAGAGTCCTCCTTTTACACAGTAGACTGGTGCTAGAGCACTCCAGTACAGAAATTTTGGGTTTAAATCCCACCTCTAAGGAAGCACAAGGCTATATTCTGTGAAGCTCTCCTTTCCCCTGTGAAGGACCTCCCTTTTTAGAGTCAGTTACATATTAGTCAGAGAAGCCACACAGTTCTCTCTTCAACTGAAATATTTTTTCTTACTCTTTGGGAAAATGGTATGTTATATACTAAAGGGTCTGCACATCATCCTTTTGAAAGAAAGGACTTTTTTTTTCCCTTTAAGAGGGAATTTAGATGCCCATCTATAAAGGAAAGCTCAAAGGTGTTTGTCTTTTCTTGAAATTTATATCTAAATCCCTGAAAATGTCTCTGGTACTTAAAAGCCACTTTTGCCTCGCTGTATATCCCTCACTAGTAAAGCTACATATTGCTTCCTCACTCACTTGTCCACTGTGAATCTTACAGTTACTAGTTGGAGTAATTTTATTTTATAATGGGTGTCTTCAATTAAAAGGCACCTTATCTTGTGTCAACAATACATACTTCTTTGGTGCTTAAATCCCCACTTATGAATCCAGGCAAGATTTCCAAATATGTTTCTATGACTGCTTCCCCTTGGTCATTGAAAAAGGTTTGTATTCCAGACTTTTCACTAAAGAACTGCCCCTATGAGGCTTTTGAGATCCTTAAAGATACAGGGTTCTTTATGGATAATTGGACAAGTCGTGTTCAATTGCATTCCAAATAATACAAGTGAAATAGGCAATAGAGTTGTAGAAGCATAAAAAGATGCATGGAAAAGCAGAGTTGACTTTCACATCCAATACAGGAGGGAGATTTGGAAAGGGAAAAGTTGTCTTCTGAATCAAGGAGAGAATGCTGTTGTTCATTTATGCTGGATCTTAATCCTTCCTATGTCCTTATAAGATCTTCTCTGGGATGGCTTTTATTTCTTTTACATGGTATATTTGTAAAAGTCAGTTTGTTCCAAAAAGTACTATTCAAATTGCTCCAAACAGGGAAATCTCCAGTAGAAATATCAGGTGATATTTCTGTATGGAAAAAGTGTTTTGCTTGTACATATGTAAACTAGAAAATGAATTTGTCCTTACTACATAAGGCAAGTCAGATTGTATATTTTCTTAACTGCCTGGCCAACTAAAGGCAATTTTTTTTTTTTTTTTTCTGTTTCTGAAACTAGAACCTATATTACCTCCATATCTGCAAATAATGTGCAAATAGTAGGACATCTCAAAGTTATCTGTGATATTTTTTTTCCTGCTTTAAAAGCAGACAGGTATTCTACCAAAATAGCAAATTCATGGGCTAAGTTGGAGATCAAAAAATGAATTGCCTGTCAAAAACAGTACAGAAGAGAGGGTGGAAAAATGAAATTTATTCATTCACAGCTACAGTATGTGTGGCTGTTCATTATATAGTTCAGTAAACACTCTGGTGGGGAAAAATGTTCATTCTACTTGTGGACCTGGAATAAATTCCAGAAGATAAAAGACAGAAGTGAACTAAGTTAGTAAAAATGTGCTAAATGCTGCATGATTCAGATAATCAGATCAGAATACTACCAGTGAGGAATGCACGTCTTTTAAATCAAGATATAATACTTAAGGTGATTGTTTGATCAAAAAAAAAAAAAAAAAGACACCTCTAAAAGATGTATTTAATGAAGTCCTTTTTGTCCTTTATGTTTTTAAACTATTCTGTAGCAATTTTTAGCTAAATGCTGCTTATTCAGAAAGAGCAAATAAATCAGATTTTATGTCTCTAAACCTTCCTTCCTGTATGTAGCAAAATCCAGTCTGAGGGTATTTAAATACTGTCCAGGCAGGCAGAGACAGGGCTATAGTCCTGAGCTAAGGGTTTCTTCCTCCCAGGCTGTCTCCTCAGTAACAAGAAAACGGTTTACGTGATCCTGCTGGCATGCTAGAAATTGATGTCCACCATCTAGTACTCCTGTGGCACTCGCTGTCACCATTTGAGAAAATGTAGTAAAGTGTAATTCAGAAAAGCTGGTAAAGAAAAGCTGGCAATAATCCACTCTATTTAAGCAATATGAAATGCTGATCACAGGACTGGGAATGTAGTTGCACTTCCTCTGCAAGATAAAAGCTCTTACGGAGAGCTCCAACAAATGCCTGCATAAGRAGGCAAGACTGAATATTTATATCAAGAGCAAAGCTTTCATAGGAGGGCCTTGTTCAAGAAAAAGTTCATTTTCTTTGACTGCTTGAATATAATTACTTTTATGGTCAAGTGGTCAAATTACTTATTTGCAAGCTATGATTCCCAGTGTTTGTTATCAGGCCTCCGGGTGGATTTTTGGGCCAACCCAGTGACTTGTAAAAAGTCTTAAAAGCATGAAATAGGATACAAGATTTTTTATACTCATGGTGAAAGAGGTTCTTTTTAAATAATGAGAGCTGTAAGGTACTCTGTGATGCTCTGCTGGGAAAAGGAAAGGAAATGTGTGCTCTCTTCCTCTGTTACCTTGCTTTCACAGCAAAAAAAAGCAGGCTCATGGGTTAGGGGGAAGCTGTGGAAGGACTGGTAGCCAAATCTTCATTCTTTATTTATTTCTACTGCATAGGTACCACAATGTGTAATCAAAATATTTTTCTGATGTCCCTGTGCAATCCATATGGCTTTCTTATAATGAAAAAAGTTTGTTTTGACATGTCTCTGGAAACCCACAAAGCAAAGATTGTTACTAAAGGTATGATGACACAAATGTGTATGCAAATGTGGGTAAAGAAGTAACTTCCCCCCCACCCCCAATGTCTCTTCTTGCACCAAAGCTAAAAAGGAAACATTCTCTGAGGATGCTTCAGGAGGGATATAAGATGCTTCAGGTGTATGAGATTTTTTTTTCCTCTTAATAGACAGAAAAATAAACATTATCTCTTTGCTTTCAGGGACATCTTGCCTAGGGGGGAGCCCTATCAGCTGCCAGCAAGAGATGTGGGAATCATCAGGATGAAAGAAAAACAGCCAGAAAGCAACTGCTGCAATGTTAGAGGGAGTTTCCCAGCAAAACAAACAAGTTTCTGGAGAACATCAGGTGGATGAAAAAGGTGAGCTATTATTAGTACATTGTTGCCATGAGGGAACATGACAGAAAGCTGCAACGTAAACAACAAATTCAGCACAGGGAGGTGATGAAGCAGCTACCTGACATGCAAAACCTGCGTTTGCAGCCTCTCCTCTGCCCCGTGGACTTTGCGGGCAAGATCAGCTCAGCTCCTCACTGAACATAAACCACAGGTACTCCTTCAGGTATGAAGAATGTAGCAAAAAGGGAGGAAGAGCATATCTAGAACCACATGCATTGCATGTGAAAAAAGCATGGAGAGAGCTCTTCTAGGATTCGTATATAATCAAGACATGTAATAATTTTAATACAACAGTTTTGCAAATGATATCCCCTCCTCCCAATCTGTTGCTGCCCTTTGTTGCTCAGCTGGTTGAAAGCTTTGTCTGCACTTCCTATCCTGTTTTATTTTATGCATTTATTTAGTTTTATTTTGCAGGATAGGATAGGAAGGGATTCAGATAAGAAGTGTTTTTCTTGCTTTTATTTCTGTGTGGTGGTTTACTCTCTATGTAAATGTAAACTATTGGCTGTACTGTTGCATTTTATAACTCAGAAATCCTAAGGAAGCATTAATTAAAATAAAATTCTGCCATTAATAAATTCTTACATACATTTAACTACTTCAGCCCTATTAAAAAAAAAAACAAACAAAAAGAAATAGAGAGAAAAAAAACAAAAAAAGAACCCCCAAAAGCAATCTGTCAAGTCAGAGATACATTGCTGAAGTTGCATTATCCATTATGACAGCTCCTCCCTGGCCAACATTTTACATTGTTATGATAATTTGCTCTGTAAAACAAGCGTGTAGGCACATACGGCATCGCATTATTTCTTTTGCTTTCTTGGAGTCAGACCCTGTTATCACAGGTGCATTTTCTGGCTGCCTCCTCCTTCTRTGTAAATGAACACTGGCATCAACCCACCCCTGGGAAATGCTCACCGCCTCTTCCTTGCAAATGTTATGCAGTGCAAAGGACTCCCCTGCAACACATGGCAATTCTACCCTTTTGCATTTAGTCAGTTGTGTAAGCAGCCTCAAGTTGCTTGTAATTGCCCAAATGCACGTTTTACAACCATCCTGAAATTAATTGCAGCTTAGTGTGCAATTAAACCTCCTTCTGCCAGGTGCTCTCGCATCAGGACCATACTTCATCAGCCAGGGCACAGGCGGATCAGCCAAGTTTTGGGAACTCTCTGGCTCCTCACATCCTGCTCACAGTTGATCATGGCAGTGAACAGATATCCGCTCTCATTGGCATTTTCCTCATCAGAACCATTAAAGGAGAGATCATGGGCACATATGATAGGCCTTGCATAATTCATGAAAACTTCACATATAGCCTACTTTTGGTACGCTATCAATCCTCACTACCGAGTGCAGTCTGCTCCATAACTGTCTGACAAACTTGACAAACTCCTCTGCAAGAACACTGTGGCTGATCAACAAATGCTGTAAACTGTAGGAGGCAGAATTAGTCAGATTTCTAATAGCAGCACCCTGTTCTGGCAGAACCTCTTTCACGGATGTGACTGTGAAATGAAGAAATGGGGCAAGGTTTATTTTGGGGAGGTGGCTTGTGCAGCCACCCCTGGTAACCACATCACTGCATGATAATAGTCTCACCATTCTTTGCTTCTCAATCTTCATCAGAGCCACAGATCAGTAAACATCTCCACTGTTGTTTTAGATCACACTTGCAATTCTGTTGCTCTCTGTCTGCATCCAGCAGATGTGGATTTCTTAATAACACACACAGTAGGTAGATCAGACCAACACAATCTTACCAGTTTGTTCCTGACACTGTCTCAGACTTTGCTTGTTTGCTTTTCACCAACAGAGTTATAAAAGCTAGAACATCTCCCAAACATGGAAACAATCCCTTGTCAGGGATGCCACTGATGATTTTCCAAGCAGAAGTGCATTTCTGCATTGGATTACAGGAGACAATTTGTGCACCACAATTTGCAAAATAATTAAGATGACTATTTTGCTTAGAAGCTCAGTGTAGTATAGTGCTGTAGAGCCTATAACTCTGTCCCAGACGGTTTCTTGGTTCTTCTTTTGCTGAGGCTTAACTCTAATAAAACTGTATGCTGTATAGATACACACATACTCATATAAAGCCTAAAGTCTCACTCTATGTTCTGCAGGAATAAGGATTTCTAGGTGTCAGTCTGTGCTCCAGTACTGTCCTTTGAGGCTGGAGTATAGTCCACACAGAACAGACAGGATCTTGCATCTCAAATGCATTAGATGTTTAAAATGGCTGATAATGTATCCATTACAATGACTGATTGCTAGAAATAAGTCCTAAAAGTCACTATAAACAGTTCTTTCTTCAGAAACTTATGCTACGCTTATGAGGTAATCCTTCAACTAGCATGAAGATGATCATGTCTGGAAATCATAAAAAAACCCCACAGATACTGCCTAATACAGCAATAATTGGTTTGTAAATCTGACATTCTTTTGAATGGAATAATATATCTTCAACACTATTCAAAGAATAAAACATGAAGTCTCAAAATCTTGCCAGCCATTTGTTGGGTGCTTGTATCTGTTGTCTGAGAAGGAAGAGAGGCTGTTGATGTTTTTGGCATAGTTACAACACAACCTAGTAAACATGCATTGTTGAGTTTGCCAATCTCAAAGAAATCCATATCTTAAAGATTATATATAGCATTATATCTTTGCAAATTATCTTCTCATCAAAAATAACTTCTTATGGCTTTTGAATTGGAAAATCTCTAAAGACCTAGGGGTATGTATAAGTCCCACCCCTCCGTGAGTTTAAGAGGAGGTAGTGAAAATTGGAGAAGGATTATTTGTTGAAGATTATTAAATACATGTAAACATATCCTTCTCAGAAGGATCTGAGATACCTTCTTTCTCTGCTGGGATCTGAATATAATATTGTCCTCTAAGGTAGATGGAGCAATGAGTGCTTCCCTCTATGGTTTGGGGAGGATTTACAGTAAATGAAAGTCAAGCACCAAAGCACCAAGAAAAGTAAAGTTATTATTTGTGCTGCTGGCTTGCATGGTGAGGGAGCAGACTAGAGAGTGGAGGAAGCGGAAGAGAGCCCTATATAAAGAAAAGTGTAGCTGAAAAAATATAGCTGAGTATTTTTGAACTCCACAGAATGTAAGAAGCGAGACTGATGAATGACCCCTCATGTTTGCAGTGGACCTGGGGCATATCCACCACTTCAAACACACGCTGCCTAAAACGGTTTTCCAAAATACGAGCTTTCATTTGTATATCTATGATGTGCAGACATTTTCATGATTTCTCAGGCAGCAAACTGGCTCTTTTCTCGTATAATTAGTGTCTTCTCATATCAGTTAAGCAAGCAGATGGTCACACAGTTTGTACACACAGATTTCCAAATGTTCCTAGTGTTTGACTCTTGTTGATGGTCACAATCAACAACACCAAATAGGATCCTCTCCAAATTGTGATAAAGCAAAATGACCGTTAAGTTGGATCAAAGGCAGTTATTCATTTAGGTTTAGTAGAGTGTTCATTATAGTCATTATAGTAATACACATTATATTACATAAATATGAGCACTGTGCTAATAGCCCAATTCTGCAACAATTCATTCAAACGAGCAGGAAAAAACTTCCAAGTGAGATATCTCATAATGAGACTGCCCAGCTTGGGGCATGCCATTTGCTGGAGTAACTGGGTAGCGGTAACTACCCTGTGGTGATTGCATTTCATAAAGCATGGACAAACTCAGGGGTACAAGAAATCACCTGGGCCCCGGTCAAACTTGTCATATGAACCAATAGCTGTGTTTCAGAAAAACTCTTTTCTAGGTAGTTAGGTCATATTGCTTTTTGGAGTTTGAGGTAAACTTATCTCTATTTTCAGGATAGATATTTCTATTGTTTTCTCTTGTTTTAGGGATACTCCATATAAAAAGGCATTTGATTAGCATGTCAGTAGTTTGTAGGTTAATATAGATATATATATGGCAGTCTCTAAATTTTGTTGAATACATAAAACTTGTAACATACCAGTAAAAACATTCCTTTATGCAGGTTTTTGACTATAACTCCCAACAGTTCTCCCTTGGAGTCAATAAAAGTCCGAAGGATTTAAGAAATAAGAAATCTCCCTCTTGGTGAGATCAGTGGTCTATCTAACCTAGCACACTATTTACAGAAGTAGCAACATGAGTTGATATTTAGTGGGACTAGATGAGTTTGGTTTATTTCTTGGTTTTAATGATTAATAGAATGCATTAATAAATGCAATAGTGTTTCATATATGATAAAGGAGGAAGAAGATTCTTTAAAGCGAGAAGACAGAATTACTTTTGCTTTCCCACTAGCTATTTATTAACTCAGTAATCGTATAAAATCAGGATTTAAATAAACATGTCTTCCCCATGTGTGTCAAAACGTATGGGTTGGCTTGAATGCTGGAAGTGCAAAGGAGGCTGAAAATAGGCAGCAAAACTGTGATAAAGTACAACTGCATTCACTGAGCATCCTCTGCAGCTGGCAGGAAATTCTGTTTCCCTCCAGGAATGTGCGGTGAACCTGAAGCATTATTATGAACTCTGCACACAATCAGGGTCATGGTAGTCCTGAAAGAAAATAATAAAAGAAAGTCAGCAGAAGCAGTGGCGAGACTTTCTGTCTCCATTCCCGACAGGATTCCTATCTCTTTCCCTTGTTGCTAAAGCACAGCCAAGACATTACTTATTCTGACCCGTACACCTGCGTGCAGCCAGAGCCTGCTTTGAACACACGCTCTGGGTACACACAGGTACTCTGGAGCGCCACTCTGTTAACTCTCACTGCTGCTCCCCTTTCCCTCTGTGAATCCCAAATGAAAGGATAATGCTGTTGTCCTTCTCAGTGATGGTCAACCCATTCTTCATATTGCCTAAGTCCTCCCCTCCCTGACACAACAAAAAAACCCCCACATTCAAAAAGTGCAAGGACTGCAGTGATGGTCTGCTAGGAGCTTTTTGAAGTTCTTTGCTTTGCTTTGCTTTTGCTTAAGAGAAAGGGCAAGGGGGAGTACCAAATGGAGTATTTTCCCCAACAGTGAAGAAAAGAATAGGACTGTAACCCCCTTGTCTTAAACACCAATGGAGAAAGCAGAGCACAAGGGCTGCATAAAAGTGGTGGTAAAAATAAGATGATTGGTGTAGTTGCACAACAAAAGACTTTAAAGAGAAACTGGAGCTGCTTTAATTTCTTCACTTGTCCAAAGCTATTTCCCCCTACCCAAAGACCTAATTCTGATACAGATAGGTAGCAATGAAGAACGGTTTCATTAATATGTGACCCTGTGTCAGAAATGTTTCATCTCACTGAGTCATAGCAAGCAAAGTCTTGCTGATTACATTGTCATCTGTCATGAGAAAATAGCAACACACAAGGCAGCTGGTATCTAGCATAATAGCCAAAGAGTGAGCAGAGATCCTCTAGAGTGTTATTTAGAGCCGAATATTCAAAATCACCTTTTGTAGGAGCTCATGTCTCATCGCTGCATCTCTAGGGAGAGCCGAACAAGCCTAGCTTCCTAAGTCAGATGGTGTGAAACTTTATTGTAGTTACACCATACTGGGAACACCCTTGAGACCAAATTAATTCAAATTACAAATCATCCTCTTGCTTCTGCTAGTCAGTGACTGAGAAGAAGTTATCTCATGGTGTTTGTGTGAAGCAGCTTTGTTTACCTTTTCTCTGTTTTTAACTGACAGGCCTTTTACTTACATTTGTGACCAGTGGCAGGAGAGGGAAATAAAGCTCTTCCCACTCCTCCTCATTGCGTAGTGGGTAAGCATCACCTGTCTTCTGTGCTTCAGACAGTGGAAGAATGAATAGACCTGAATATGTGTCTGTAAAGATGGCACTGATCTCTCAATAAATTGGGCAGTGCAGCCCTAGAGTGTGTGGTTTTTTTTTTCCTTTTTGTCTTTAGCTGATAGTTCTGAAAGCTAACCTTAACGTCTGAAAGAGATTTTGTTTCTTCTTAGTTTTTTTATGATCAGCTGTATTGGGTTTGCATGTAAAAGTTTTGGTGGGGGGGGGGCTACAGGGGTGGCTTCTGTGAGAAAATGCCAGAAGCTTCCCCCACGTCCGACAGAGCTAATGCCAGCCGGCTCCAGGATGGACTCTCCACCAGCCAAGGCTGAGCCCATCAGTGACAGTGGTAGAGTCTCTGGGATAACATATTTAAGAAGGGGAAAAAAAAACCTGCACAATTGCAGCCGGAGAGAGGATTGAGAATATGTGAGAGAAACAACCCTGCAGAAAACAAGGTCAGTGAAGAAGGAGGGGGAGGAGGTGCTCCAGGCACCAGAGCAGAGATTCCCCTGCAGCCCATGGTGAAGACCATGGTGAAGCAGGCTGTCCCCCTGCAGCCAATGGAGGTCCACAGAGGAGCAGATATCCACTTGCAGCCCATGGAGGACCCTATGCTAGAGCAGATGGATGTGCCTTGAAGGAAGCTGCAGCCTGTGGAGAGCCCGTGCTGGAGCAGGCTTCTGGTGGGAACTGTAGCCCTGTGCAGGACCCACACTGGAGTAGTTTGTCCCTGAAGGACCACACCCTGTGGAAAGGACCCATGCTGGAGCAGTTCGTGAAGAACTGCAGCCCGTGGGAAGGGCTGATGTCATTGCTGAAAGCTGCTAAAATAGATTCCTAGATTCAAACAAAATGTCATGGTTTAACCCCAGCCGGCAACTAAGCCCCACCCAGCTGCTCGCTCACTCCCCCCGCGGTGGGATGGGTGAGAGAATCGGAAGGGTAAAAGTGAGAAAACTCATGGGTTGAGATAAAGACAGCTTAATAGATAAAGCAAAAGCCTCACACTCAAGCAAAGCAAAACAAGGAATTCATTCACTCCTTCCCATCGGCAGGCAGGTGTTCAGCCATCTCCAGGAAAGCAGGGCTCCACCACGTGTAATGGTGACTTGGGAAGACAAATGCCATCACTCCAAACGTCCCCCCTTCCTTCTTCTTCCCCCAGCTCTATATGCTGAACATGACGTCATATGGTGTGGAATATCCCTTTGGTCAGTTGGGGTCAGCTGTCCCGGCTGTGTCCCCTCCCAGCTTCTTGTGCCCCCCCCAGCCTCCTCACTGGTGGGGTGGGGTGAGCAGCAGAAAAGGCCTTGACTCTGTGTAAGCACTGCTCAGCAATAACGAAAACACCTCTGTATTATCAACACTGTTTTCAGCACAAATCCAAAAGATAGCCCCATACTAGCTACTATGGAAAAAATTAACTCTACCCCAGCCAAAACCAGCACAGGAGCCCACGCTGGAGCAGGTTTGCTGGCAGGACTTGTGACCCTCTGGGGGACCCGCAGTGGAGCAGTCTGTTCCTGAAGGACTGCACCCTGTGGAAGGGACCCATGCTGGAGCAGTTCGTGAAGAACTGCAGCCCATGGGAAGGACCCACATTAGAGAAGTTTGTGGAGGACTGTCTCCTGTGGGAGGGACCCCACGCTGGAGCAGAGGAGGAGTGTGAGGAGTCCTCCCCCTGAGGAGGAAGGAGCGGCAGAGACAACATGTGATAAACTGATGGCAACCCCCATTCCCCATCCCCCTGTGCCGCTTTTGGGGGAGGAGGTAGAGAATTCAGGAGTGAAGCTGAGCCTGGGAAGAAGGGAGGGGTGGGGGAAAGGTGTTTTTAAGATGTGGTTTTATTTCTCATTATCCTACTTGATTTGACTAATAATAAATTAAATTTATTTCCCCAAGTCGAGTCTGTTTTGCCCGAGTCTGATGGTAATTGCTGAGTGATCTCTCCCTGTCCTTATCTTAACCCACGAGCCTTTCATTATATTTCCTCTCCATTGTCCAGTTGAGAAGGGGGAGTGATAGACTGGCTTGGTGGGAACCTGGTGGCCAGCCAAAATTAACCCACCACATCAGCTCACAATATTCTTCAAGTCACACTCACTGAGTTCATCTGGAAACTTTGATAATTTCTTTGGAAATCCACATAAGGCAGATGGATTGATGACCGCCCCCTCCAAAAAAAAAAAAATTATAAATTAAAAATTACCAAGAGAGTAATTGTACTATTGTACAATTGTGAGTTGTGGATAATGGTTAGCTCTTTAGCTGCTTTGCCACTCTACATTCCCCAGAACATCCTTTCTAGTGTTTTGTGATGACAATTTTCTTTGTGTCATGTGGTTAGCATATGAAACTTTTTATCAGTCTTCATACAGATGCCTATTCTTATCAATAATGGACAAAGTTACAGTTTTAAAAAGTCAGAAATAGCAAGCAGGGTAGTATTGAGCACTTGAGAACAAAGCTGAAATACTTTTTAGCCTGGTTTTATAATTTTATTTTGCAAGCAATTATTAAGAAGAATTTGTATATTATGTCAGACATGCACATCATTACTGTAAATTAAAGCAAAGATTTAAAGTTAAAGCCAAGTTAAAGTTAAAGCTAAGTTAAAGCCAAGGAGAACCTCCATCCTTTATTGGATGCAGGAGGTAACATTGCCACCAAGAATGAGGAAAAGGCTGAGGTACTTAATGCCTTCTTTGCCTCAGTCTTTAATAGTTAGACCAGTTATCCTCAGGGTATTCAGCCCCCTGAACTGGAGGACGGGGATGGAGAGCCGGATAAACCCCCCATAATCCAGGAGGAAGCGGTGAACGACCTGCTACGCCACCTGGACACTCACAAGTCCATGGGGCCGGATGGGATCCACCCGAGAGTGCTGAGGGAGCTGGCGGAGGAGCTTGCCAAGCCACTCTCCATCATTTATCAGCGGTCCTGGTTAACGGGGAAGGTCCCGGACRACTGGAGGCTTGCCAATGTGACGCCCATCTACAAGAAGGGCCGGAAGGAGGACCCGGGGAACTACAGGCCTGTCAGCCTGACCTCGGTGCCAGGGAAGATTATGGAGTGGTTCATCTTGGGGCGCTCGCAAGCCATGTGCGGGACAACCAGGGGATCAGGCCTAGCCAGCATGGGTTCATGAAAGGCAGGTCCTGCTTGACCAACCTGATCTCCTTCTATGACCAGGTGACCCGCCTAGTGGATGAGGGAAAGGCTGTGGATGTGGTCTACCTGGACTTCAGTAAAGCCTTTGACACTGTCTCCCACAGCATTCTCCTAGAGAAGCTGGTGGCTTACGGCTTAGACAGGTGTACTCTGCGCTGGGTAAAAAACTGGCTGGGCGGCCGGGCCCAGAGAGTTGTGGTGAATGGAGTGAAATCCAGTTGGCGGCCGATCACGAGCGGTGTCCCCCAGGGCTCCGTTTTGGGGCCAGTCTTGTTCAATATCTTTATCAACGATCTGGATGAGGGGATTGAGTGCTCCCTCAGTAAGTTTGCAGACGACACCAAGCTGGGCGGGAGTGTCGATCTGCTCGAGGGTAGGAAGGCTCTGCAGAGGGACCTGGACAGGCTGGATCCATGGGCTGAGGCCAACTGCATGAGGTTCAACAAGGCCAAGTGCCGGGTCCTGCACTTGGGTCACAACGACCCCATGCAATGCTACAGGCTTGGGGAAGAGTGGCTGGAAAGCTGCCTGGCAGAAAAGGACCTGGGGGTGCTGGTTGACAGCCGGCTGAATATGAACCAGCAGTGTGCCCAGGCGGCCAAGAAGGCCAACGGCATCCTGGCCTGTATCAGAAATAGTGTGGCCAGCAGGAGTAGGGAAGTGATCCTGCTCCTGTACTCGGCACTGGTGAGGCCGCACCTCGAATACTGTGCTCAGTTTTGGGCCCCTCACTACAAGAAGGACATTGAGGTGCTGGAGCGTGTCCAGAGGAGGGCAACGAAGCTGGTGAAGGGTCTGGAGAGCAAGTCTTAYRAGGAGCGGCTGAGGGAACTGGGACTGTTTAGCCTGGAGAAGAGGAGGCTGAAGGGAGACCTTATCGCGCTCTACAACTACCTGAAAGGAGGTTGTAGCGAGGTGGGTGTTGGTCTCTTCTGCCAAGCAACTAGCGATAGGACAAGAGGAAATGGCCTCAAGTTGCGCCAAGGGAGGTTTAGATTGGACATTAGGAAAAATGTCTTCACCGAAAGGGTTGTCAAGCATTGGCACAGGCTGCCCAGGGAAGTGGTTGAGTCACCATCCCTGGAAGTGTTTAAAAGATGTGTAGAAGTGGCGCTTAGAGACATGGTTTAGTGGGTATGGAGGTGTTGGGTTGACGGTAGGTCTTGATGGTCTTAGAGGTCTTTTCCAACCTTAATGACTCCATGATTCTATTCTATGATTCTATGATTTTACGATGAAAAAATATGTGGTGCTAAGTTCTCAAAAGTGTCTGTTATTGTATTTTATCAGAACCCATGTTTTGGAAAAATAACATTGAATCTCATGCTTCAGAACTTAAGGCAAGGCGCAATCATTTACCACAAAGAAAATGAAGTGGAGGAACTGTTGTAGAACATTTCCAAATTCCAGGGTCTCTCCCTTTTCCTAAGTAATTTAGAAATGCCTTTTGTTAAGTATATATGTTTGTGTGTACTGCTGTCTCATAACTCTTCCCAAGCTCTTACAGCAGGTTGGGTCCCTCCCTTGAGTCCAAGCTCCAATGCAAGCCAGAGCCCATTTTCATGCCTGAGATTCCCCATCAGAGTAACTGACTGCCTCACTTGAGCTGTAGGGTGAGCCAAGATATGCTCATTGCAGATAATTGGAGAATTTCAGCTTGAGGGCAAACATGAAGTCAGTATAATCGTAAGTTCATAAATTCATAACAGTATCTAAACAACTCCAATTTGAGAACTCTTAATAGAAATGTATTCCCAAGGATACCACACCATTTTATGAGCTCTACAGCTTTTTTCTATGAAGTCAAGAGAAGAATGGAGAAAGAATTTTGTTTTTATAATAATCTTATTACAAAGATTAACTATATAACCCAGTTAGAATTAATCCTGGCATAAATACATCTCTTAAGACTTCAAGGAGCTCCACTGAAATCAGGTGAATCAGCATCAGGTCCAAAGTTCCCACAATAATGGAAGTATATACATATAAAAAAGAATTATGCTAGAATAAAGAAACAAAATTATTAATATATGTTAGCTATATTAAGTCATGACAATCTGAGAGAGACATGAATTATAATTCAGTATTTGTGAATGAGCAGTGAGAAGCAGGTGTGTGTAGCAGAGGTCACTACCTACTGGACCAACAGGCAGTTAAAATACGTTGGGGAAAAAAATTCATTTGCAGTAGAATGGAAATAAATAAAAAATGACTGATATGGCATTTCTGCCATGGCACATTATTTTTCTGGGGGGGGAAAAAAAAAAGAAAAAAAGAAAGAAAGAAAGTGGGGATGGCAAAAAGAGGTGAAACCTAATATGTTGGTGCTAATCTTTATTGGGCTTTGCCTGTGAGCAGAAAAGTTAATGAGCTGGGAAAAAAGCTCTGTATTTCAGTGCTGTGAGACAACTGCAAACTCCCCAAGCAGATGGGTCATCAATATAAAGATTAAAGTCTTGGACAATCAAACAGTTTTCAAAACAACACCTCAAAGTCGTCAAGAGATGAAAAAATTCTGTAGTAATTGATCCAACCAGCTTCAGGGTACAATAACCATTATGTAGTAAAACAGAGACGAGAAGTAATGCGAATTTGCAAGCAAGATACTCAGACTTTTTTTTGTTCATTAGCTTGTTCTAAGCAATATGATGGGACTCTAGAAAAAAAAGTACATTTCAAAATATTCCTCGATGTTACTATTTCAGGATTTCAAAGTCACATGCCATTGTCTGCCTACAGACCATAGGAAGGAGTATTCCTGCAGGACAAGCCATTACACTTACTCACTAATTCCTACACTCCACCCCTGCTGTGTTGCATTAGTTTCAATTTATTATACATCATGTTTAAAATTCAGGTACTCTAACAAGTCCTCTGACAAAGGACTTCATCATGTTCATGTTGAATCAATGATTAATTAATTTACTTAATCTACTTGCTTAATTTTGAATAGTAGAGGCTTGAATAAAGATTGACTCCCTCTGCTTGGGCCTTTATACAGCTTTAACATTTGGTCTCTGTCTATCTTATTTAATAAATATCTGTCCTTCAGGAGAAATGCTGAATCACTATGACAATAACACTAGCTGTCAAAATTATATCCAATGCATTTCATTAACACTTCTCTTAACTAGACACTTTTAAATAAATTAGCATTGCCCTGTACCTGAGAAGGAAATTCATTGATTTCTTCAAGGTCAATTTGTGGAATGAATTGACCACCAGTTCTGGTGGAGCCCACTTTGATTTTGGTATTTGGATGCTGTGTATCTTGTATCTTTCTTTGGCTTGACAGTTTAAAAGACGACAATGAGTTTGATAGTGGGCTAGTGAGTAAAAGCCAAAACACTTTAGTAAACTGAACTGTAAAATACACTGTAAAAACACAGGGTTTGAAAAATCCCTTGAAGCATGGAATTCAATCACTTGCCACACTGTATAATCTATCATAAAAGTATTTGTCTCTATTCTTGAATACAAAGGAATTTTCCACTAATCTTTCTTAAAAAATCGCTACTTTGTTGGGAACTTTTACCTCATTCCAAGTTTAAATACCATCATCAGTGTATTCTTTGTCCTTGTGTAAATGTTGGGCCAATCATTGTTCTGGAGTTTATCTAGCATTTCTCTTACCTTTTGACTTCTGAGGTACCTGTGCAGATGATTTTTGTCTGATTTTATATCTATTTTCCAGTTATGGACAAGTAAATCTTTTCTTTTCTCAGTCTTCTCCTGTAACCTGTGATCTAATTCCCCTGGGCATCCTAGCAGCTTTTTTGCACCTTTTTGAGTTTGATTTTCTTTTCCCTAAACCTTCAACCAGAGCCGAGTACAGTGTTCAAGGTTTTTTCTAGATTGTGTACAAGTTATTAACAGGTGGATGATGAACAAACCTCTCTATTCCTCTACTGTTTTTTGTCTTCTAGGTTTGTAGTATATATTCTTGTTATTAGATCCCAATTAAATTGCTTTTCATTTATAGGTTTAATTCTTCCTGCAATTTCAGTTTTCAAAATCACACAGTACTTCCCATGTTTCAATATATAATGGATTTCCCACAGACTTCAATAGCCATGCAAAATCCAGTTGTGAGTTATTGATTTTGATGACAAGAGGACTAACATAAATCAATAGAATGAACAGAACGCTGGCACCAAGAATAAGAAATTTATATTAAAATCCCAACCTTGAAATGAAGCAAAATGGTAGTGCAAAATAAAAAAAAAACACTTAATTTCTTACAATTTACTGAAACTTTTTTTATTGCAAGCTTCATTTAGATTATAGCCTTCTTGGTTTCGGGGGGGGGGGGGGGAGATAAAGAAAAAAATAGGTAACTTCTGAGTGGATTTCTCTAAAGGCCTTTGCAAATCTTTTCTTCAGTGAGAGTTTCTGAAGTTTCTTGCCATTGATTTAGATAGTAATTATCTATCCATATACTTATGAAAAATGGTGTCTTAGGTACTTAAACACATGATTAAACTCTCCTTGGGTGGATAAATGTGTTTATAAAATTTCTCTCCTGTTGAAATGGTTTCTAGAACTATTTCGCTGATTTTATTTAAGGAGGTTTTTTTAACCAGAGTGATTTATGACAGTGTTGTTAAAATGTATATTGTAAAGCAGCAATCCAGACTTCATGTTTTCCCTGGGCTGCAGTCTTCATAATCTCACAGAATCTAGCTACTGACATCTGTAGAAGTTGAAAAATTGGTCTTAGACTTACTTGAGTGCATTAGTTTATGAAGGACTTTCAAAGACATCAGTGTAAGTCCAGCATTCAGGAATTTCCAAATACCTGACATATATTTAAAACTGATATCGCTTTAGATTATTTTTTTCCAGGTTAACCTTGGTATTGTATTATTCATTAAAACTGGGGAATATTTCTGCAGGTTATGTTACAGAGTCTTTGCATTTTGAATGTTGTGACGTTTACACATTAGAATTTTCTTCCAGCAAAACCATGGTAGCCCCTTTGGTTATTTTTGACAGAAACTGTCAGCCTTTGCCTGCTTTAATTCTTCCTCCAATAGCAGAACACTTATCAAGTTCTGAATTAAAAATATCTGTCTGCATTTTAAAGTGTTTGTTCGTCATATCTTTTGGTAAAATGAGAGGAAAATTCATTAACTTGATATTATGGGATAATTTTTTTTAAACCATTCTTGTTTACCAGCGCTATTAGAAAAAACTGTAGTTACAAAGAATCAAATATTAGTTCTGGAGACTAAATTTGTATTTAGCTTTGTCTTTTGGGAATTTTTCATGTCCTTAACTTGCACCACTCCAAAGACTGAAGAAAATGTGCTATTAATTATTGATCTCGCATGCAAGGATAGGATAGGAGGTATGTTGGATTGCGATGCACCTCCTGAAGAGCTGGTCAAAACATAGTACTACTTGATTCATCAATGCCCATGCAACGTAGCTATGCTTAGCTAGCAGCCTTCACTGTAAAGTGCAAAATGTTACACATAAGTCTTATCCTTGTGCTTTTACTCAGTTTCATTTCAAGCTATGTGATCAGTGCCACTGAATGTATTGTTATGCAAATAAAGTGACTGTGATTTGCTTATATCATCTTTGTATCTTTTTCTTTCGTTCTCAGAAATGAACTTTCTTTTCCACTGAACTATCACCATTGCAAAATTTTTCATGTTTCTGATAAGAGCTCTATTAACATTAGGCTATGGACCATAAATAATAAACATTTACAAAACTATGTAATTATGAATCTTTCTGTGGCACAGTAATTACAGGCTTTGGAGTATAGGGAGATGGTTAAAGAAGCATTGAGGACTATACCCAAAATATTTATCCAAAATTATTGCATTCATGCTCTGCTATCATTGCTATCATTGGACATCAAGAGGTTTGGKAGTATTCGGTGCTGATTCAGAAAATAAAGTCCTTTTCATCCTCTGTTAGGTTTTGATTCCTTTTTAGAGAAAAAGTCTCTAAACACTGGGTAGTGTGCAGATTTGTGGACAATATAGATGTAGCTACATATTACATATAAAAAAGCCTAATCCTAGGAATTCTTTGTGAGGTGCTGGGGACAAGGAAGTACTATAAGACTATAAGCCTATTGCTTTCTGTTTTTTAATCAAAATATATTTAAATTAGTCCTAAAATGATGTTATTAATCTCTAGTTCCTTCCTAGTAACGAGACAATCAATTTTAGAATATGAGTATTTCCTACTCAGGAAATAAAAACCTGACTTTATTTGTTCAAACACTCCAAAGAAGTTAGGTAAACTTCTTCTTTCAAAGGCTTTCTGGTGTTCATAGCTCCAGAATATCTTTTTTAAAGACCCTTTCCATCAGCTCCAACTTTCATTATCAGAGAGCAGTTAAATCTGCTGAAAGCTGGGCCAACAGAAACACAGATGACCTTTTTTTCTGGAAGAGGCTTTCTATGTTGTTTTAGGACATGGTCTGGGTGGTGTTTTCACACACTGTCACGAACAAAACCTCTTATTGGATCATGAAAAGCAAGCAGCATTGGCCTAACATTGTTCTCATTCTGATTAAGGTATTGAGGCCAACAGTAGCAGGGTTTGGTCAATACTGAACACTTTCAAAAATCCCTTCTAAATACACAACTAAAGTATGTAGGATTTCTTGATTATTCTACTTATTTTTTCCATATAATATAAAGGTTTGTGCAGTTGTTTCGTACTACAATAAATACTAGACTGAGGAATAAGAACTTAAAATGCTCCCAAAGCAATTACTTTGCTTTCATCATCTTACAGCAAAAGACAGCCTATACTTAATAACATTGTCTGTTCAAAAAAGTGACACTGTATTAATTAACACCATGGTGAAGGACACTACCATAAAGCATGGCTAAGCAAGGCTGATAGAAAATGTGGTCAGAAAGCAACTCACAATGCACTAACTGAACAAAATCGTTTGGTCAGAGTTATGGACTATATTCAAGAATATAATTAATAAGAAAAAAATTGTTTAATATTATTTAATAATGCAGTTACCTGTGCTCCTATGGAAGAATACCTTAATTAAAAATGTAGCAGATAGGAACCCTGCAGACCATAGAGTTTTATTGCTTTTTCTTCTAGGATAAACAAGATTAATAATAACATAATTGTAACATAGTTAATTATTTCATTTTTCCAAGGACATTTTTCATCAAATTACTCCATTCAGTCATGGAAATGAATAGGCAACATTTTGAATATTTACTGCCAATAATTTTTATATATATTTCTAAGGAAATCACTAGCAAAACTGGCAAATTTTTAGTCATAGAAATAAAAAAGATCAAGTCAAGTGATTTACCAAGCCTAAAAAAAAAATGTTGATAAAATTGTTTATTCCAGGCCATGCCTTTCACAATATAAATAATCCCTTTTCTACAGAGCTACTCCAGCATTTGTGTCTTAGTTACTGAATAAATGATTATCAAAATTTAGGACATATTTCTCAAAAGCTCAGAAACAAGAATGATAGCATTAGTCATGCAATCGTAATTTTTACTAAAGCACAGTTGATATGCTGTGGGAAAAAGTAGCTTTATGTCAAAAATTCTGGTGTTGAACTGTTTTGTGTAGGGTTTTTTTACATGCTGTGGAAACATGTTGAAACAGAAATCTATTGTTTCCTCCAAATACAACACAAAAGTAAATCAAACCCAAATAACCAAATGACAGCTAAGACTTATGAGCAGCAGATGGCAGTAGGTTATTTATTATTTTTACACTGCGTGGTGGACCTGTGTTTCATCTATCATTTATAGAAATTGCAGATAATATGTATATATTAATTAATGACTGCTCTAAATCCTTTTTTGTTGTTTACCACTGGCATATGCATCCTGTCTCCTCATCCTGGCATTGGAATTTCTCAATCTAAACACACAGGGAAGGTGATCTCACTAATAATGTTGTGCATTGCCAGAGCCATTCTATATGCCTTTATAATCTCTACTTGTTGCTACCTTTTGTTAGATAGATATCCCCACCTGTCTTACAAAGCACTTTCAGAAGTTAGAGGGATAACATAGGATATGTCATTAGTTTAGGAAACTACCGTGCCATATGTAGCATCACACATACCAATGGATCAGAGCTGTTTTTAACAGCAGCTACAGTAGGTGGGGGAAATAAGTGACTGGAACTAATATGTCTGAGAGGAGAGCAAAAAGGGTATCAATAATATGAGTATATTTGTGGGAATGATACCAATTCACTCTAAACAGTTTTGCCCAAAATTCCCAGTAATTTTGAGGAAATTACCGTGCTGCTCAAGACTTGTGTGATAATGCTTCATGAGAGTATGCAATTGAACTATAGAATGGGGAAATAATGGTAGTCATCAGTAGTAGCTTACTATATAATAAATGTCTTTTTAAAGTCACGACTGCAGTAGGGAAAGCATTAGAGAGGCATTGATTTTTGAAGTGTGACATTCTAATTAGATAAAGAAAATGCAGAAACGTTTTGAGGGAGGACAAATAGCATTTGTGCTTCCTATCATTTCATGTAAACATCTTTTCTCTGTAATTTTGGTGCGGATGGTATTTTTCATTATAGATTAAACCATTTCTTTCTGTTCTCTTTAATTGCATGTGGCAGCCTCTTTTGGTTATAGCTGTTCGAGCAGAGCAGAATCTTAAAGAATTTTCAAAAGAAGGAATATCCAGGTCACGTCTACCTGCTGACAACAGTCTGTGTTAGAATGAGTATGTGCTACATGCTTACAATAAAGGAAACTATGATCACTTTGACAAGGATTCCAGTTAAGAAACACGGTCTCTCTAAACTTTGGAGCACTTACATGAAAACTGAGTGAAAAGGCAAAGTCGTACTTTAGGGGAAAAAGTTGTCATTGGTAACCACTATTCTTCAAATCTGTAGCTATCTATTGCTTTTAAAGCCACAGGAGAGTGTAGGAGAATCTGGTTTAAAATAGAGTATATTTGACATTCATGACTGTAAAAAGAATAAATGGTCTTGAAACTCAAAGTTTCCTTCTGAACACTAGAAAAACTATGACCTGGTACAAATATATACTGGAAACGATAGCAACTAAGGTCAAATTTGAATTTGATGATGTTAAGAGTAACACAAATAAGTAAGTCTTTCTTCACATACTTGTTCCACATTGTTGTGGTTTGACCCTAGCCAGCAACTAAACACCACACAGCTGCTCACTTACCCCTGCCCTCCAGTGGGATCAGGGAGAGAATCGGGAGGGTAAAAGTGAGAAAACTCATGGGCTGAGATAAAAACAGTTTAATAATTGAACTAGAAGAAAGTAAAGTAGTAGTAGTAGTAGTAGTAGTAGTAGTAGTAGTAGTAGTAATAATAATAATAATAATAATAATAATAATAGAATATACAAAGCAAGTGATGCACGATACAATTGCTCACCACCTGCTTGACCCATGCCCAGCCTGTCCCTGAAACGCAAACCCCCTTTCCTGGACCATGCCTCCTAGTTTATATATTGAGCATGACGTCATATGGTATGGAATACCCCATTGGCGAGTTGGGTTAGCTGTCCTGGCTGTGCTCCCTCCCAGCTTCTTTTGCATCCGGCAGAGCATGGGAAGCTGAAGAGTCCTTGACTAGTGTAAGCACTACTTAGCAACAACTAAAACATCAATGCGCCATCAACATTCTTCTCGTACCAAACCCAAAACACAGCACTATACCAGCTACTAGGAAGAAAATAAACTCTATCCCAGCTGGAACCAGGACACACATAACGATCATCAATGCATCTATAAATAATAATAATGATAATAATGGTTAATATATGAGCTACCAATCAAGTTACTCCCGATAATCTGTTTTTCATCTAAATGTGCAGTTACTGAAATAAAGGCATTATATCATACAAAAGTCTGATTCTGGCATAATATCCTGGATGTACAGTAACTTATTTTACAGATTCCAGTTTCATTTAGCAGTATAATTTAATGCTTGATGAGAAAGGCTTGAATAGACCTTACTGCACGACAACCTCTTTTATTTCAAGATATTAAAACAGACAATTAAGATGTAGGGGATTTACATTACTCAAGTTTCATTATGTGGAAAAAGAAGTCTGCAAGTCCCTGATTCAGCAAAACAGCCCACATAGATGTTTAATTCAAACTGATTACCCTCACTGAATTCAGTCAGGGTAGTCACAAGATAAGATGAGGTGTGAGGCTAAGATGGTCCATGGGATTCAGTCACACAGGTGAGAGATTACACAAAGATGATAAAACAGCTGTTAAACTTCAATGTGTATTCAACGTGTTTGATTTTGTAAAGCAGGTGAGTGTAGGTTTAAATCCAGCCTCTTTGGCCAAGGAATGTTTTCCTTGTTTAGATCAGACAACATGAGAAGTAAACCACATCCCACATTGTGAAGAGAAACGGAGGTCACTGACTTGATGGAGGACCACCTCTGGAGGTCCCAGACCTGATTCTCACATGGATGGGACTACTGCCAACACTAGATCAGATTACATGGATTTGTCTAGTCCAGTCTTGAAAACCTCCAAGCACTGAGAATATAGATAAACTGAAATATAAACATTTCATAACATACATTTATCTGTACACTTTTTTGAATATGATGTATAACATTCTGTTAGTTTATGGAATTAACTAGTCAAATGAAAACTTACATGCTGAAACAACGTTTGATTTAACTGTGGGGAGGAAAAGGCATATACTTCATTTTGTTAACTAGTATTGTCACAGCTGAACAACCAAACAAAACAAATTACCTTGACTTTATCCTGTCTAATATTAAAATGGTTATTTGTTTACCCTAAGCCCTCAGAATTAATAACAGAGTCAAGGAAGATCTTAATTTTCAAAGTGTCATGAGGTTTTATTTGAATTCCTGGAAATCATAGATTTCTGATGACCAGGAGCTCACAAATAACTTATGAATATTGGAAGTAAATCCTAGGTTACAATTCATAACATGTATGTAAGTTGCAGTATATTGATTCAGTAGGTCCCTATTATTACTTTCGCTTTTTGAGTGTTAAAAACAGTGCTCTCTGCTTACATTAGATCTGGTTTCTCACAAATATAGTTACTTGTCGCTCTCACTGATCTAAAGTTTAGTGCTCTGTATTAGAATACCTTGCTACTGATTTCTCTAAAGATATGGAACACCCCGACCTTACATGCAGTGTAAAAGACCTGTAACTACTCATAGCTTCATAAATAAAAATAAATAATTTCCAAAGAGTGGAAAGTTATTTCTTGAAAATTAATTCTGTTTGAATTTCAATTACACATTGGCCATATTTACCAATAGTTTTCCATAGATATTCAACATGTTGTGTTTTACTAAGCACAAATGTTCACAAAAGGATTTCTTTAAAAGTATAAACATTCAAACACTTGTTCAGACAAATTTCAAGTTTGCAGTTTACACAGTGTTTTGTATAAACTTGCATACTGAAATAATCAAGCCTCAGAAAAGAGTCAATATTAAATAAACGTAACGAAATACACCTTGAATATTGTGAGCATACAAGCCATATATTCTAGTTTATTTTCTTGACAAGTGAATATGGGCAATACTGCATAAATTGTCTATTAGTTCATAGTATTTACTATTTGCTTTTCATTTTATTTGAGTAGGTTCTTAAATCTTTAATCAGAAAATAAAAATAGTCTTACCTATTACTGTAACAAAGAAAACAGAGAAAATTGTGAATTTTCAAGAAAATCTCTTTGGTAATTATTATGTGCTAAAGAAAAACTCAAGTAATAATAAGTTGGACAGCTTGCATCTGTTTGCTAATGCTTTGTAATATGAGGCACACAAGTGGAGACAATGCCTTTCATTATCCAGGGATGCTGGCTTCTGATTTGTATTCAGGTGCCCACATCCTTCTGACTTTACAGACTCTTATATTGGAATTAGATACCTACATATTTCTGAGGAGGCTGTTGTCATCCATTTGAAGACAGGGTTGTCATCCGTTAAAATAATCCTTATAAATAGTTCATTCAGTTTTCATCAGCCTATTCCTCCTCCACTTTTTGTGAGCAGAGTTTTTCTCCAGGTACTCTAAGCTACTGTCCAAAGGTGGCATATAATTGTTCATCAGACAGGATTTTGCTAGTGCAGGAAATCAGTCACAGCCAGGGAGCAGTTACAAGCTTCTGATAATAAAAGTGCCACTGGCACTCAGGACAGAGATGGGTGTTTTCGTACCTACCAGTGCTGTAATGCTACAGCCATCATTGCCTTCCCTGCTAGGACTGACGCACACACCCACTCACACACTCTCTTCCATTTCTTGTAATTCTGACACTGAAATGACTCCCAGTCCCACTGACTTGCTGTTGTGCATCTGCTGCTCACATTCCTATTGTATCCAGAATTATTTTCCTTATTATTATGTTATTTTACACACTTGTTTGTTAAATGCTCAGGAACTTTGAAATTTATCAAATCTTAAACTGAGTTGTAAATATTTTACATTTTTATTCACAGTACCGTTGAAAGACAAAGACTATTTGAGAGCTGTTTTTTTGGTTTGGGTTTTTTTTTTTTACTTATTAATTCTAGGATTCTAATGTTGAGATTTAGTCCCTTCAGTTTAACTGTCCCAACAGAGCTTTAAGCTTGTGATTTTAGCATGCTGTGCTTAGACAATGAGTGTCATGTTTAGCTTTTTCTGAAAAAAAACAAAACAAAACAAAACAAAACCACATTATTTAGTGGTCCTCTTTGTTTATTCATTAGCATTGCAAATGTATGTGACATGCTAACATTTTTATTCACTTATAACATTTAAAGATGTGTCTAAGAAGACACAGTAGTTAAAGCGCAAGGCATCTTAATATCTGGCAGTAAGTGAGATCTAAGATAAAAGTTATTTGTAAAGTAGGAGAGACACTGGTAGTGAGCAGATGACACCAGATAGATGAAATGAGGTTACTGGCACTTGTATTGTAACAAACATCCGACAGACACAGCTGCAGTGGTGGCCCACAGCTGCAGGAAGATGGAAAGGTCCCCAAAGTTGAGGACGCCTCCAAGGTCAAGGAGAAAAAAACATTAGCAACTGAAATGAGGAAGTCATTAAGTCAGTGGACGAGAGCAATTTCCTTGCGAAGGCCACAGAAAAATCCCGATTAAAATCAGTCAAGGATATTGTTGTGTGCAAGATGATTTCTGTGGTGGTAAAAGGCTACTTCCTTGAACCTTTTTTTTTTCCTGGGAACACAAAAATTAGGGAAGGTTTTTTTGTAAAATAGATTGTCTTCAAGGTCAAGTGAGATTTTTAAAGGAGTTGTAGTTCTGTAACTTATTTCTTTCACTATTTTTTTCTTGGGTTTATCATACCTACAACATTAAAATAGGCAAAATGTAAATGCAGATAGATCGTGGAACATGTTGAGAAGAGAGTAGTAGAAAGAACAGCCATTAACAACAGTAACAGTAAAAGAAAAAAGTTAAAAACAAGCATGTTGTAAAAAGTTGTGCAACTTTTTAAAACTGACTGATAACTAAGTGAAGCAAGTCACGAGAAAGGTGTAAATGAGACATGACTGATTGCAAAGATTACAACATAGGGAAATTTTGGAAATAGGTCAATTTTGCATGTTCCTTTGATAATAGGTAAAAGTTGGAGAATATTTCAACAACAGAAAAGTGCCCACTGGGCTGATGTGTCCTGTGTGTACAAAACAGGAGGGGTAAAAAGGAACTAACAAGGCAGTGTTAGAAGGGGATGTAACGTGTAAGAGAGATAATATGTGCTTGGGGAATATGTGCATCCAGGCGTTTCTCAAAGGTCACAATGCCTGTATTTAGTAATGTACTACAGTGTTGTTATGTAGGAAGTGATTAAAAGAATAAAGTCTGCAGAGCTGTGAGGTAGTTATCTAGGGAAAGGGAAAGATTAGAGCATGTTACTGGAGTATTATAAATATCTAATAATACCAAACTTTGCTGTAATTAGCACAGTGGAATTAAAAAATAAAACAAACAAACAAACAAAAAAGGTAACAGAATAAATAAAGACCAGCTTCTGACTTTTTGTGTATAAAGAGCTCACAAAAATAAATTCAAAGGTAAATGTATTTACTTATTTCACCTTAATAATATTTCTGTCAAAATTGTTTACCTTTTGGCTATTTCCTTAGCTCATTTTGTGTGGGTCCATGYTCCTCCCAATTTAACTGTGATTTTACTAGTATTTTGAACATATACTGAGACTGCTAAAGCAATTCCTATAGTTGGTGGACTATCATAGTGTCCTGGTTTTGGCTGGGATAGGGTTAATTTTCTTCCTAGAGCTGTGTTTTGGATTTAGTATGAGAATAATGTTGATAACACACTGATGTTTTAATTGTTGCTAAGTAGTGTTTACACTAGTCAAGGACTTTTCAGCTTCCCTTGCTCTGCCAGGTGCACAAGAAGCTGGGAGGGAGCACAGCCAGGACAGCTGACCCAACTGGCCAATGGGGTATTCCATACCATGTGATGTCACGCTCAGTATATAAATAGGAGGCGTGGTCCAGGAAGTAGCGATCACTGTTGGCGTATCAGTCGGCAGATGGTGAGCAATTGCATTGTGCATCACTCATTTTGTACATTCTACCATTATTATTATTATTATTATTATTATTATTATTATTATTCCCTTCCTTTTCTGTTCTATTAAACTGTCTTTATTTCAATCCACAAATTTTACTTTTTTCTTCCTGATTCTCTCCCCCATCCCACTGAGGCAGGGGGAGTRAGCGAGTGGCTGGGTGGTGTTTGGCTGCCTGCCAGGTTAAACTACAACACATAGTCATTGCTGTCTTGCAAAAAACACTCAGATGCTCAGACCTGGTGAATATAATTGGATAACTGAAGCTAGGATTTCTGACTGAACCTTTTTCTTCTGTCAAATTTATTTCATAATTATTTTTTCAGAATTTTAAAATTATTATCTAGTGCCAGGTGCAATCTGAAGCAGTTTCATCTGCTCTTGTACATACATTTCTTCAAATGGTGCTATATCATACAAAGTAATAAAAATATCTGGTACTGCTGGTTGTCTTTAATAATGTCAAATAATGTCTTTTGCTGAACATCCAGAAATACCTGATATTCTTYCTGATACCATTGGTAGCCTCTGTGAGGGAGTTCTTGCCACTACATGCAAATGGACTGGTTACCAGGTACGTATAGGTGAAGTCAAAAGAACATCTAAAAAAATGAAAAATCCTAAATGTGAAGTTTCTTATTAAAATATTATCCATAATAAGGCCTTTAATATGAAACATGTTTTGATATATACATACATACATATATACATACATAAATATGCTACATGTTAATTCATCTTATATCTTAATATTTTATATTCTATACTTATGTGGGCATTTACATCCCTTAAATAGATATCTTTTTCAATTACATTAAAAAATCTATGAATATAATGGTTGGATATAAAAGCTTTCCTCTTTACATTAAAAATGCAAACAGAATAGTGGAGAAATAAACAAGAGTGAACTGCCGGCAGAGTGAAATTGTCTTATCTAGTCCTATTGACAGGCTTGAATTAAATACTTGCAGGAGGATACACTAAAGGCTAGTGCTTCCATTGAATGGTTCCAAAACAAATGGCAGGAATGATAAAAAATAAGACAAGGTTGTTACTATTGACTGTTAATAACATTCAGGTTAGGACATTTCACTCACATGTGTGTTTGCAGAATTTATGGTGTCCTTCAAAATACTATGGTTTTTGTTTTTTTTTTTCTTCTTTTTAAACTGTTCCATTTAGTGGTCTACATTGAATACATTAAACTTTAAGAATAGCTCAAGCTGCCTTTTTGTTAGAGATTCATACATATATTTAAACACAAGCGAAAAAGGAAATTAGAATAATATGAGCAGAATTATTTTCTATTGAACATCTATCTACATGTGGATTATTATTCTAGAGAATATCATATGTATATGTTAAAAAAATTCTTCTGCCCCTCATTTACTCCATGACAGAAGACTTTATAATTCCCAATATATTTTTTTGCATTAATGGTGATTTATTCTTTTTGCAGAAGATCAAAAAATATTCTGTATTATCAGCTTTTCCTAGATTTTTTACTTTCCTGATACTTCTCCATAGTATTGGTACACCATGTGGTCTTTTAGTCTTTCCAGCCCCTCTAGGACAGTGAGCAAAAAGACCATATAAGAAACTTTACCATGTTAATTGAAAGAATATGTGGCAGAGGTGTGAACAGCCTCAAGATTTCTCTAACTATTCAAGCCACTAAATCATCTTCCCTCTTCTTATTCTTGTTTTCTGTGAATTTTTATGTTGCTTCGCTCTGCAAAAAAACCACAAATGAATGCACACGACAGTTAATCAGAAAAATGGGTATTACATTAGTGGTAGATATGGTAGTCAAAAGAGAGTTGTACTTCTGAGATTAGAAATTGGGCTGGGTATTTTCTAAGCATAGCGTTCTTTATATGAATCACAACATTGCTCTGTTTTTACATTCCCCACTGCTTTGCTTGCAATCTGGAGACCAATTATTGATTTCAGATTTACTCTCAAAATAATCAAGTCATTGAATTCAGCTATTTCCATGGGGGAAGTCTGCTTCCTACTGCAGTAAGTGCTTTGTAAAGAAGACAGTGAAGGTACAATATATTTTTATAGCAAAGAAATAGCAATGCATGATTATATTATCATTGTAGGTCCTTTAAGTCTTAGCCACATTTTCCAGAAAATAAGAACAACCAAATTCTGTTAATCAGACATCTGGATTGAAGGCCTTTTGCAGTGTTATTACTGTAGTAGAAGTAACAGTATAAATAATTGTCTTCTATAAATAAATGGAAATAATGACAAACGTGCAGGTTACAAGGATACTAGAAAGAAAAAGGAAAGAAATCTTTTTTTGTCAGAATAAAATTAAAGAAGAAATAAAAAATAAAACCACCTTAATTATGTAATAATCATTATATTTACTAGAAATCATTTCATCAGCTGTCATAATATAATAATGTACATTTTAAAAGCTTTTTGGTTACCTAAATAAATACAGATCATAGTTATATCCTTTTACAGGAAATTGCTAAAGTTGTTTTATTTTAAGTTTTACAGTGGTTTATTTTAAGGTGTTAGTGTCACTTTCAAATCGTGTTTACCATTTCCTCTATTTCTGACATCTATAAATTCCAGCACTGAAGTAAATGTAATTTCTTTTGGATGTAGCTATGCAAAGCTTTGGAAAGAAAACAATTGTAAACCAATCTGGGTGTTGGTAGCTGAGATGAAACAAATCGTTCCTGGACATTATGGGGGTAGGATACCATTCTTCATGTCCAGTGAGTATCTCCTATATCAGAGATCCCATTAGTAGCAAAGTCTAGAAGATGATCCCCAGTAAGTTTTGTGTTGTATCTGCTAACTCCTTTGCCCACCTCCCGTGGCATCATGAGGCGATAATCCAGAACAGCTGCAGCTGAGGTCAAAATTTAGCCCTTCACTGAAAAATACTTAACGAAAACTGCCTTGGTTGAAGTAGAACTAGAAAAATCATAATGGTAAATGAATAGATATGTGAGTAGAGAAGCTTCTCTTTGTCCAAAATGGCAGACAATTTGAAAATCACATTTTTAGAGGGATGGGTGTAGGACAAGCTAATAAAATTTCTACTGAGCATCTAATTTTAACACAGCTCCTAARTTTAACAGGAATCTCCTTTTGTGTTTGCAGTTCTTTTGAAGTTGGGGCAGAACCTTTTTAATGTCCTCTGTCATTCCTACAAGCATAACAAAGTGAAAACCAGATACTACAACACTTGATCATATCCAAATAACACTGTCCATCTGATCAAATGTCATTTTTTCTTCCTTACAGCTGGCCAAGGCTTTCTGTTCAGCACTGCAAAATTCTGCTGAAAAGGAGTAAAAATATTCATGCAGCTCATACTTATGTCCGTAAAGAGAACTGTGATAAATGCTTGCAGTATGGACACCTGAAGAAAACTTACGGGGGTGGGGGGGAGGGGGGGAAATCATTGCTTCTTAACTGTTTGTGGTTAACTGAAGCATTTTGTCTAATGTGTTACTGATTCCACTGGGCATAAAAAAGAGTATATGTTTTTGGAAGGGACYTGTGATCCCTAACCCTAACCCCATCCTCCCCTAGTCAAAGCAGGGCTGTTATCAAGTTGCTTTGGGCTTCACCTAGGCAAGTTTTGAATATTTCCAAGGACGAATATTTCACTACCTCGCTGGGCAACCTGTTGCAATATTTAACCACCCTCACAGTGAAAAAGTTTTTCCTGTCATCTAATTGTAATTTCTAACATTGCAACTTGTGCCTGTTGTTTCTTGCTCTGCCACCGGGGTCTGCCTGTCACTACATTTTGAAATAATATGATGAAACTTGTGTTAAATTCATTGCGAGTAAGCCAAATTCCTACTAGTCAAGAGTTTGTACAAAATACTGACTTTCTGAATCTCATGGGCTTTTTGAAAAAAGGAGGAGAAATGTGAGTGAGAACCTCCTGCCCCTCCCTCCCATATGTGGAAGCAACACACGCAGGTGATTCAGATGGGCTGAAAAAGGTAAGAGAGAGGTACAAGTAATTGAACCAAGAGGAGCAGCAAGACAAAAAGAGAAAATGACCCCAGCTGATGTGCAAACTGGAGAAAATAAATATACCAAAGCCTATTGAATAAACACAGTTATTGCTACCCAATTAAAATTTTGTAGCAGAAATATGTCTTAGTTCTCTTGAGAGCACATCCTCTCTGTGTATGTGCATATACTCCCTCGAAAGCTRAAGATCTGAAGGCAGTGTTCTTTTGATTGATAGTTCTCTGATTACCAGGTAACCAGCAGGCATCTTGCAGCTTTCATCTCAACATCTCTGATTGCCATTTTGAGGAGACTTAGTTGCTGCTGTCAGATCATTATACCATCTTTACACTTACATTTGCATTATCACTGTCACTTGTAAAACTAGTTTAGAAAACATCTTGGATTTTTGTGGTGGTTTATAGTTGCACCATTGTTTGCTGCTCCTGTATCAATGAGCTCATTGCCATCTTAAATGTCAAAAGTGGAAGTCTGATCTTATGTCTATTGTACAAAAACTCTTACGGCTTTCACATAAATAACTACTGCTTTATTGTGCCTAGGTACAAAGCATTGAATAATTTAATGACATGCAAGTATACAGGCTGAATTTTTGCAGTCATTAAAGTATTATTATCTTCTACCATCTGCCTGTATCTTGTTGATTTTCCACTTGAACATTTCAGTAGATAAGGAAAATTTCAAATGTTCTTTAGAAAAGCTGTGCCAGTGGCATTACTCGCAGTATCAGAAACAACAGTAAAGGACCCAGGGTTCTTTGAATTGCACTGCAAACTACAGCAATTTACAGAGGAGATTGACTTTCTGAATGGAATTTTTTAAAAGCTTTATGCACAGGGCATTAACATGATTTCCTGTGATTCTTTCCTGAGCTTCATGACTTGGCATCATAATGGCTTATAACAAAATGAGTAATCCCCTCACAAATATCTCATGAGGAAATAATAGCTCCCATTGTTTTGCACAGACGGTAAACTGCTGAGAGACTGGCCTCAAATTTTAGTTAAGGGGAGGGAAAGTGAGAACATATGTTTCAGAGTATGGACATCAATTACTTCTCTTTTCCTCCCTTCTTAAACCGAACCATTATCTCAGACTTAACTGGTTGCCTCGGTACTAAAAATGTTTACATCTGGTGCCAAAAAAACATAAAATCCACAAAAAGTGTTGTTAATACATTTCATTTTAATTTCATTTGCGACTTGATCATCACGATATTCCCCGGTGGAAGCACACAGTCATTACTTTCTTATAGTGGTTTACTCTTTGTACAAAGCTGTAGTTACTGAGGAGAAGAGTTGCTCTGAGCCCCTTCTTTCATTCTACTTTCTTCTGCTTGCCTCGGCCTCACAAGAGAGTTTGAGAGGTCAATCCCGTGGATGGAGCTGTTAGTTTTCACAGGTATGGTGCCATTGGCTGACACAGCTGTCAGAAATGGTTATTTTGATGTCACATGACACTTTTTACTTACATACCTCTGCATATTTTTATGTGATACATACAAAGAATAAGACTGGAGGTAGCATAATGATGATTTTTAATTTGCATTAAACCATAAGTATACCCACACCCTAAGTTTACCCTAGATACTGTAAGTATACCCATATGTCACTAATATTTACTACTTGTTCTTGGGAGCAAATGCTGAAGAAAGGACAGTTCATGCACCAAAGATCTTCCGGTTGCACTCTTCGTAGATAAATAGTTTTATCTGCCTAAAACTTCATTGAAACCATCTGGACTCCAGCCATGGGTGGGAAACTGCTCATATGGAGCTTATTGAATCTTGAACCTTGCCTGCATACTGCATGTTTTACTACATAATTACTATGCTTACTATTGCTATTTTTATTGCTATTATTTACTATACTTACTCTTACTCTTACTCTCACTTCTGTTATTACTATGACATAGTTAGTATTTATTACATAATTAGTATATTACTACTATTTTTGCTACATAATTGCATCTTGCAAGTTTTTGTCAAGATACGGTGCTAAAACAGCACGAGTCTTGTCTAGAATTAGCCCCAACTGCTATAACTTTGTAGACACTTTTTTTCTAAATGAAAGACTGTAGATTCCTGTTAAAAATATGGAGCTTTGGCTGCCTAAATTTCATTTAGAGTGTTGTTATGAATAAACATACAAAAAGCAGGTGATTCTCAGAGCGGTGTGCTCCTGCTGAGGAACACAGATTTACTACAATAATCATATACCATAAATGTGACAAGCTTTATCAGCATCAGTGTGCATGGCTGCTGCATTGAAACTAGAGGTGAGTCAAACCCTTCTAGAAGATAATCTCCAAAAAAGCTAGCTGAGCAGTTTTGCCAGGCTTATGAGATATTTTGCCCTCAGATGCTATCAGGCTAGGCCTGATAAGTAGTTGTCAGACAGTTCAATTAAGAGGCCTTCCTTAAAATGTTACATGTCGAGGCTTTATTTAGTTTGTGGTAGAGTGGAGCATGGTGGCTTGTTTTCATTTATTTGTTTATTTTTGGGTTTTTTATTTGTTTGGTTTGGTTTTTTTTTTTTTTTGGTGGAGAACTGTTGTTGCCTATGAGGATGACAATGTGAGGAAGAATTAGTTGAGATGAACTACTTCCATGGTTTACAGTGTCTTGGTAAACCAACTGTTCTCAGTCCCTGTCTTCCTCTAGGATTATTTATCATGTGATGTTTTAATAGCACTACATTTCTTTGGATTTTGCTTGATTATGATTACTTAAAAGAGAATTACTGCCAAAAATTAACAGAATCTGGCAGATCAAATGAAATATATTCTGGATATAGAGTTCATGCTGATGCTGGTAGTTACATGGGACTGCATTGTGCAATGCTGTCTTATATCAGGTATGAGTTTTTAACTTCTGGCTATATTAAAGACATTTGTCTGTTAATACCATACCTATGCATAAAACCATATAGTAAMGCGTTATTGCATGTTTTATAGGCAAAAAAAAATGAAACTTTACAACTGGCATAGAAATGTGCTCTTTGCATACACAAAGTATACACAAAATGTCACTAATCTCATCCGGAAAGTCGTGTAAGTATATCACATTTTATGGTATAGATGTGACCATTTAATAGACTACATTTTACATAGAATCATAGAATCCTTTAGGTTGGAAAAGACCTTTAAGATCATCAAGTCCAACTGTTAACCTAGCACTGCCAAGTCCACCACTAAACCATGTCCCTAAGCCTCACATCTACACGTCTTTTAAATACCTCCAGGGATGGTGACTCCACCACTTTCCTGGGCAGCCTGTTCCAGTGCTTATATTGTGATTATCTAGTGTAACTTAACTACCGTCACCTAATATTTTATTACTGGGTACTTGTACAATATTGCTCCAAGCATCACTTTTGTCAGAGAGCTCTGAAAAGGTTCTTGTCTCTTAAGACATAGTTGTCTAAGAAAATAGGCCAAAGCCATACTCTGGCCAAGAGGCGAAACGGTGTATCCTGGCTGAGGTTCATGTGAACAAAAAGAATGACTGTACTTAAAGTTCATGCTCGGAAGGGTCACTGACAGATCATCCCAACCATGCTCAGCATGGTCCACATGTTCATTTGGAAAAGTGAATTAGCTGACAGAGATCAAAACCATGCTAAAATATGGACAGCCACAGAGCTCACACTAACCGATTTCATGTAGGGTTACCTACGTATCTTACCTGCCCAGTGTATTTTAAGCTTACATTTTAACTTACTATCGCTCAATGTTCTATTTATCCTTGACCATATAGAGCCATTATTCATATTGCTCCTTCTCAATTCCAGCAGGGTTCAAGGAAAGTAGATGTCCTGAAGTCGTTCCTGATTTATTCCAATAAAAAAGGGTACAGCAAATTGCCTCCTTTAACTACCTCTTGTAGGACCCTCACAATTTGGTAAGGTTGGGGACACCTGGCCCTCAGATGGCACAGAGGGGATGCCGTGCAAAAGGTAGTAGTTCCTTACTGCATGGCTCTTCCTTCACCTGGAAAATAACACAAAAACCAGGTGTTTCTCAGAGCTGTGTGCTCATACTGAGGGGCACAGATTTCCTACAATTTGTTTATGATGGATTTACTACCTCCTTGGTAATCTGGAAGCTGAATTAGCCAATTTGTGCATCAGTGTACTTGAAGAACAGCTCCTTTGAAGTTTAGAGTGATGTGAATCTAAGCGAAAGGAGAGTAAGACCATATGGAGGAGGGAAGAAGAAAAAGGCCACAGAGATGCTGTGTTTTTATATGTGACTCTTTAAAGCACTGACTAAATCAAATTTATTTATTATTATAAGCATGTATGTTACATTAAAGTTTGGATGTTTTCAAGTGGTGATGGGACATCATGGTGCTTGGTATTGTACAAAACACAGAAGGAGACAATTCCTGCTCCGGTGAGTGTAAAACCTGAAGGACCTTCTCTGCCTCTGAGCAAATATTCATGTTTATTTACTTTAATATTATTGCAAGTCTTATATTCATAAATCAGTTCAGGCAGGAAAATACACATTTACATACTGCAATATAAATCTCAATTTACCAGCTTTGCTCTGATTTTTTTTTTTTTTTTTTTTAATATTTNTTTTTTTAATATTTATTATGTCTAATTTCACTTGTGTTTACTTAGGGATTTTGAAACATCAAAGATGTCATGCAAACATGCTGTAAGAAAATGAGGATCTAATTTTCTTGGGAGATTTTGTGAATTTTGCTTTAGAGCAAAGAAAAGAAAAAGTACTTCAGAATTTTTCAAAGCAAGTCTCTCACAACTCATAATCCATCAGACTGAGTTTGCTTATGGGAAGTTGTTTTTGTTTTTGTTTTTGTTTTTGTTTTTGTTTTTAATAGGAGAAATAGGCAGATACAGACATGGAACAGGATATCTAGCAACATAGAGCTAAGTATCAGGTACTGACATTTGCTTTTTTGTGCTTTTTGGATGCCTTCAGTATATATACCTTAATACCTGCATATAGGGATCTTTTTTCTCTTAACACAACTGTAGAAATAAAGTAAGCACTATCCCTGGGTTTTAAAACATGATCTGCATAGATGGTACAGTGAATGTTGCTACTTTCCTATATGATCTCCCTCTAGCTTCTTTCAAAAGAAGGTGTAAGCAACAATGAAAATCCAAATTACAGATTAAGACCAAAAACTTTATAATGCTTGTAAGTTGAAAAAACAAACAAAGCTTATTTTCTTAAGTTTATTAATCTCTCTGTTCAACAGCATTAGTTTTCAAGAAATTACAAACCTTAATGTTCTGATTCCATTGATGGGCTGAGCACATAAATATTCTTGTCAGCTTAAAATTGTTTGAATATGTGTGTGAGAAGGGGGTTGAGGCATGAGTTTACCATTGTTCCATGTGATTTGAGGAGCTCAATATTTTCCTGAAGATTTTCCACAAATTATAACTCAAAAAAAAAAAAAAAAAAAAAAAAAAAAAAAAAAAAAAATTTAATTTAAAAAAAAAAAAAAAAAAAAAAAAAAAAAAGAAAAAAGAAAAAAAGAAAAAAAAGGGTTTTTATCTTCAGAATTCCATGAGCAGGACAAGTGTCATATGTCCATATTTGCTTAATCAGAGAAGTGGAATTTTTCTTTCTCATCTTGTTCAATGTCCCACAACCTTCTCAGAACTGCAGGTAAATAATTTTCCTATTTTTCTTCAGTGCTAGGGAATCCCACATTTCTTCAAAGACTGTAGGATGCTGTGAATAGACATATCATTTCTGTTTTTCTCCACCCTACAAGTGCCCAGAAGTCTTGGGAAAATCTAGGCAAAGAAACTGAAAAATTCTTGGATAAAGCAAGATAAAGCAAATTAAGCTAAATGAAGGCTGCCAATGTAGATGAGCTGAAACCATATTTGAAGCTTTTAATTAGGCACCATATTGAAGAACAAGCACCACATTTTCTACTGACTGAAAATTTCATTAAAACAGTATTAAATACCTGCTAAAAAATAATTAAACTTGCATAGACAAACCAACACTATACTTACTGTACTTCAGAGGAAAGTAAGCTAGCTGTTGGTACAGCAGTAACTTTTTGTACATTTTCTCAAAGTGTTGTCTTTACATTTAAAAGGAAAGCTCATAAGTTTCTTTATCTTTAAAGATAAGTTTATCTTTAAAACCAGCTAAAGCAGCTGTTAAACAATCTTCATCTTTGTGAGTATTGGTTTTCAATTAAAGAACAATAGTCATCTAATAGTGGTATTCATCTAAAGGATATTTTAGTGGAATTAACATTAACCAAAAGCCAAGTTAGAAATCAAGTAGTAAGTACAGAAATAATTATTATAGGCCTGTGTATAATATTAAAGCCTGAAGGTGTTATAGCTTAATATTCAGAAAAGCAGACACGAGGTATTATTTTTCCATATCATTTTAGAAAATTCATTGAAAGATGATATTTTCTGTGAAAACTCTGCAAATAAAAGGCTGGTTGGTTTTTAGTTTACAAAAAGGCAGTTTCTTGAAAAAACTAGGCTTATGTTCTTAAGCTGTTCTTGTTTAGTAACACCATTATATTAGAGCTTAAGTTTTGAAAACAGTTATCTTCCTTTTCCCTCCCATTCTTCTCTTCACTCAAAAAAAGTAGGTGAAAGTAAGAAGTTTTGCAAAAAGTTTAGTTATGAAGAAGTGTTGATCAGGGCTAATATATCATCTAAAGTTTTAACTTCAGTCTGCAATAATATGTGTGAGAAAAATAATCTGTGAGGAAGTTGTGTTTTGGTTATTTGCAAATCAACGTTAACATGCCTTCAAAAGTATGAGTCTGCAAATGACACTGGCAATCCTAAAAATAAATATTTTCCTTTTAATATTTTATGCTATAAATCTAAGTGAGTAGAAAGATTTTGTGAGGATGTAGTCCATGTTATTGACCTCAGGCTACTGTTGCAGAGATAGAGATGGCTGAGAGTCAGAATCTGCCACTTTTCCTCTGATGGCCATTTGAGTCCTTTATTCTGCAGTGACTAAACAAGGCAAATTCTTGCTGCTAGCCTACAGAATGAAAGATCAATGGCTATTTTTCTCTAGTCTCCAGTCAATTGCTGAAATAAAGGAGAAAATTATTTCCCTTATGGCTACTCCAGTTCCCATGTTTCTGAAATGCACAAATGCCCATAGATAGTCGTAAGCTTTGCAGCTGTGTACTGCAACAGGTGACAGTGACCACAGAGATTCTTGAGATTTATAAATATTGTGGTAGAATAAAGACTTTTTTTTTTTTTCCCGAAAGAGACTAGTCTAGTTCTTCTCCTTTTCCCTTTTAGTCTACATTACTTACATACATAGCATTCTTTATAAAATGTTCTTTCTTTGCCTCATGTGCTTTTCCGCACTAATTTTTCATGACTGAACTGGAAGACTGTAAGCAAATGTCTTCATGGTGGCAGGAAGAGTGGAATCTGAGCATGCTAAAATTACTAAAGCTCGATCAAAATAAGGATAATTTGTACTTCTCCATTTGCAAGAACAAATGTAGCAAAAATCCTATCCAAAATTAGTGAAGAAAGGTTATCTGATAAATATTATTTCTTTGTACACCCTATAATGAAGGTTTTAGTATTACAGCCTATTCTAGGTTTTCCTGATGCAATTTTTTATTACAGCTTAACAGGCTTATGGTTCAATACTAAAATCCCTGAGTGTAGTTTTCTAATAACCAAAAAAAAAAGAGTAGCATGATTTCAATAGTTAATGGTTTTGTGTAGTATTTTTTTAACTGCAGTGTTATTCTCATAATATAATTCAACTATATAGTTTATAGGTTTGCTGCAATCACTATTTGCTGCTCAGCTAATTTTTTAAACTTAATCAAATAATCTAGTTTTAAATTAATTCACTAAAAATCTATTCTTTCTACTTTCTGATTTAAGTATGTCTAGAAAATATGTGTTAGATATATTAGGTTAAAATTAAATTCCTTTTCTCAGTCTATTACTTGTTACAGTAAAATTCTTAATTTTAAATGAAAGGCTTATTTCAGGAATCTCTTCTACCACAGACATCTCTGGCTGACATCTGCAGCTGGCTCTCTCATGCTGGTATACCATCTCCCTACACTCTGCCAGCAGGTAGATCAATTGTGACAACTAAAAAATGGCAGGGTATGTTTTCATAGTGTAAAGATAAGCAATGCTATCACTGCTCTTATTCAAACAATATAGTGATTGCAATTTTCCTCCCCTTTTTCATACTTCCACTTTCTTTAGCTTCAGGCCCATGAAGATGGGCCACCACTCTCCAAATTGTTGTTCATGCAGGTGGGCTCCCCACCCATGGACAGGGTCATCAGGCTTATCTCCAGGCAGGATCCAGACTGCGGTTCTTCAATGTGAGTTAAAGGATAGGGAGGGAGAAATAGGCAAATTGTAAGCTCCACATAAACCTGGATCAGTTCATGTTGTAGTCACAAAAGCATCCTCAGTTGCAGGCTACCAATTTGCTCCTAGCTCTGTGTAGGATTGTGCAAAAGAGCTTTATCAAAAGCATGCATAGTAAAACCCTACCACGGTCAAACAATAGTTAGCATTCCTTCATGAAAGGGATTGAGGACTCTCAAGTAAGAAGGAGGCTGCCAATCCCGTAGCTGCTCAGTTTGGGCTAGAAACACATGTTAAAAACCTCCATTAGCATGTTGTCAGCTGCACAGTAGAGGTAGACCTCTTGCATCTGTACTTTCCACCTTGACAGCAATTTCACTGACAGTTAGTGTCATGTTTGTCAGGGTGTAGATCCAGCTACTTAGTCTCTTTTCCAGTGCTAGCTATCTTTCACTATTCTGATTTCTTGCTGACAAAGATTCGTCAAGTGAYCCTCTTGGGAAGGACACCAAAGAAGAGAAAGATTCATTTGCAAAGATTAATTTTAGTGAGCAAGACACAAAAAAAGGCTGATTCACAATGAATTGCACGTGAAAAAACCTAGGAAAGAATAGTATACTTTTTGCCTTCCTTTTTTGCTGTACATTTAATTACAGGCTCATCTAAGAGGTAATTTGCAATATTTTTAATTTCTATGTTTCCTCCCAATCCCAGGAAACCTCCAGTGGAAAACTACAAGAGTAGAAAGAGACACTCATTGCCAAACTCCAAAAGGACCTGAAAGAAGTGAAAAAAAATCTTAGGTGAGAGAGCTGGACAGAGAGCTTGTGTTTTTGTCTGAGGTCCTGGCCAGAGAAAAAGTTGCCACCAGCACACCCTGAGACAGCTGTTGATGCAGATTTCTTTCTCCAGGCACATTTGGGCTGGGTGCCCAGAGGATTAAAGAAAAACAAGCCAGGATCTCTGGAAACATCTGCTTTTGACATGAAAGGACCATGATGATCTGGAGACAGAACAGAGAATGGGAGTGGAACATCTGCTGGGGAGAGAGCCTGGCAAGAGGACATGGCGAAGAGAGTTGTGTCACTGTGGTCTTGCAGATTCTTCTTGTCTATAAGGTTCTTTGTGGTTTGATTTGTTTTGTTTGGTTTGGTTTAGTTTTTTTTTGATTGCTGGTTGATAATTATTTTGTATTATATACTGAATTTATAGAATAGCTTACTGGATGAAAATATTTTTATTTGTTTGAAATAAAAGAGTGACAGAAACTCTCTTGTTAACTTGTTTGGAATTAAGAAAGGCAGTGTCTTCACATGTGTTTCATTTCACAGTAAGAAAACTTTTTACATTTACTAACGGTGGGTGTCCCCTTGCAGACAAACTATCCCTCCCCATTTAGGTTCACAGTTCACTCATTCTGTTATTGAGAATACGTATTCGTTTGAAATGGTATTTTGGGATGACTGAGACCCTATCTAAATTATCTCTGTGTGTTTCCTCATTGAGACTGTTGTATTCCAAAATAAAATGTAATTCCTAACAGGCAATGCTTAGGGAAGAGGATCTATTTTGAACAGATACTGTTCTCAATTCTGTGGTCAACAAAGTACAATTGCTGGACAATCCTGTTTCCACAGAAAGTGTAATGTATGCCAATGTTTTATTAGCCTGGAGTCTCCAAGGCAATGGAGGTATCTTGTTATGGGAGAGGGAGGAAGGGGATGATTGACTTGACTTAGGATGGAAAAGGAAATCTTATTTGCAGCAGGTTTGGTTGGACTGGGCAAAGGCAAGCTGCTGAAACAGCAGCTCTCATCATGGAGGGGTTTTAGCTTTTCTTTTAATGTCAGCATGGGCCCCGAAGGTAGTCTATATCCAGCTTATCAGTGGGGATTGTACAGTTCCAGAAACCACATTAAGAAAAGGCTCTGGTACTTTCAGTAACACACTTGCTTCCAACCACAAACGACAGAGTATGTGCTAAGTGGCACTGCCCATCTCCGTTTTGAAGATTTCCATAGCAGACTTCCTCACTCCAGACAGGTTTCTTAGCAAGTCTCCATGTGGCAATTAATATGCTTTTGATGGAGCAGTGTATGAGTATTTCAGGTCAAATCTTGGCACGTGCTGTCAATGCTCTCCAACCAGAATGGTTGCTCATGGCTTCAGTGCAGAATGTGTGGCTTACCTGGAGGAGAGATTGTAGGATTTGGTGCCTCCTTTTGCATCTCAGCAGCAGGGAAAGGTAACTGCACTGCAGACTAGATGATCTAAGCCTGCATCCCAAATTATATTATTGCACACAGATGTGCAGTATAATTGGTACACGTGAATTCACTTCCGCAATGCTCATGAATAAAAAGTGCAAGATGGTGACTTGGTTCAGTGACCTTGAGTCTGAATTTAAAAGCTAATATCAAAAACCAGTGCAGATATACCTCTGTACTGTACTGTACTGTCCAAAGCCAATATTTACTGTTCCAAGTACACTTCACCCTATGTCCTTCAAATCAGTGAGGGTTTTCTCTGCATTTGAATGGGATCAGAATGACAATTACAAGTAGATAATTACCTCTGCACCATACACGCTTGAATCCCCAGCCTAACTTGCAATTTCTCTTCTTTATAATTTATTTTGAATTTCTAGAGGACATCTGAATTGTATCAATTTAATATGGACTGATTGATGCTGCTTATCAAAAGTCATTGTGATGTTTGAGTTATTGTTTTTCTTAACACATATAAACACAGCACAATTGCTTTCCCAGTCCATAATGAAGTCTTGGCAGGATAATACTATTTTATTTTACGGTATTTTGACTTAGTATTTAATTTATCAGGTCATTAACATATCAGATAATCTGTGAGCTATAAGATCTCATTTGTTTGTGTTAGTACTCAGTCTCCATTCCCACTCAGCAGATGTATGAGACAAGTCATTCTTTGACTTGTTACATTTGTTCTCATTTTTTTGTGACAAACCTAAAATTTTATATCCCTTTGCTAGTAACTGTGAGTTCTATTATTAYATTCTTTTTTCACATGCCAGAGTAAACCCGTGGGTTAATTGGTATCTACACAGTTCCTCAAAACCATGTAAAAATCTTGCATGAAATGGATAATTATTTGTAGGTTTGAGATTTTGAAAAACATGTAGATGAATTTTCCTTAAACCTCTGACATGGTGCCTGTCTTCGGGAGGAAGAGGAAGAAGTTAATAGTCTTTGGAAGACAGTAAAAGGTTTCTACACTTATTAAAGCTTGTTCAAGTGTTAGTACTGGTGAGGAGAGGTGAGCCCAGATTTGAGAGGTTCCTGAACAGTACAGGTGTAAAAGAAGGGTTGTTTTGGGGTGCTATGCTTGCATCATGTGGAAGCATTGAGATAACCCTTCCAAATTACTAACTGAAACCACTCTGACATCTATGATTATATCAGACCTTTTTTGTTTGACTTTTAAATTAAGCTGAACTCTATTAACCTGATATGGACAAACACCTATAATAAAACCCTACAGTTCGTTAAGTATAGTTTTGAGCACATTACATTCCTAACTTAATAATCTATGAAAACTAATAGAAAATAAGAGAATAATTAACTGTGTTCTAGCAGAGAACAGAGCAATGCCAATGAACATGCAACTGCAGGTAACATTCAGCATTTATGTAAAATGCATAAAAAGAAGACTGGATTGATGGTGTTGGGTTTGCAATGGTATTCAGTATTGATCCCAGTATGTTAGAGTTGGTTTTAATCAAAATTAAAGACAATTAATATTATTTTAAAATACAAATTATAGATATGTATAGCTACGAAGGTGTCATGTCTGCCATAAATCATGTAACCTGGTTGACTTTAGAAACCAGGAAAGAATAAACAGTGACAAAACAGGTAAACTGGATGTAGATCTAATGTTTTTTTAAGCACTGGTTATGGGTGGAAGTAAAGGCTGGTTTACATTCTTATAGGTTTGGTTCTGCTTTTCTGTTTTGGGGAAAATAGTTCAAGGTATAACATTAGGTAGAAATTTAACACTTGCCTCTAAGATTTTTTTCTTTTTTTTTTTTTTTTTTTTTTTTTTTTTTTNTTTCCTGGAAAGCTTTATGAAGTTATTCCTTTGTTGACTTGATGCATTTCAACACCCAAGCATTTCTAGCTTATTCTACATCCTTCTTTTTCTGACTTTTCTTGGGAATAAAACCACTTCTCTCACAACACATTGATCCATGTCTCCAGCTTGCAGCACAGATCAGCTGCAGGTTCTGTTTTCATATTTTTCAATTGTATTGCAGTATTGTCTGTTCTCAAAATTTGTCTCTGAAAAAAATCATGGTTACTCTTTACCATTTGTATGTTGAAATTTGGAGACGTTTTTTCACCTTTCCAGACTTGGAGTGGTAAGACAGATTTTATTCACAGTAGAAATCTGTTAAAATATCAGGATCATAACTTTTACTGTAAGTTTGAAAAAACCCTAGTTTTCCATTTCAGACTTCAAGACAGTTTTAGATCCATTCCTCTATGCGCCTCCCTAACTAACCCTGCTGACACTGTATCAATTGGCAAGATATTGACCCTTAAATATGTTTTAAAACCTACCTTAAAATTGGTAAACTGTTACACCTTAAAATAAGTAGCAGCAATTACTTTGGGATTACCCTAGGAAGTTTAGTGGCCTGACAAAATAAATCCTCTGAGTGATGGCTACATAGAAAACAAGCAAAGCTAATTTTCTTACATTAATGGTAAAATATTTTGATATCAGTTCAAAAGATGCCTAGATGAACAAAATATTACTAGTAAAAAAGGTATTACCCACCATAATARCCCCTTTATTTTCATATCAAATTTAACCATAGCTTTGCAGTTCTAAGATCTAAGAACAAGATTTGCCGAGAAAGTAACAGAGAAGTGAGAATCATTTATTTAAAACAAATGTTTTAACAGTGAGGTCCAAGCTTTGGTACTTCCTTTTATTACAAAGATTTCACTCACTTTAGTGCACTATTTACTCTGTGTTCTTAACAGTAGGTTGTATATAGTTGTGTTTAATGAGAGTTTATCAAATGCTCATCATTTGCATCAAAAATCATCTTTACTTCCCTTTTGTCAGGTAACTTTTTCCCAGCCTGACTTGTAACTCTTCTCAATTTCGTCTGCCAATAGAAGGAGCTCCTGCATTAGGCAACAAGCTGAAACTCCCAGGAGAAACTTTCCTCTGATCCAGACTGATGGATTCTGGCTTTCATACTGTGATGTGCACAAAAATTTTGATTACACTTTTGGTACAAACTAGCCAGTCATATTGCAAACAAACCCTGTGAGATTATTGCCAGATAGGAACATAGCACTCTTTAGAGGAAGGCCTATTCAGGGGAAAAATAATCAGTTAGTTTTATCTGCTTGTATCTTGTCAAACTGCAGTGTCTGGAAGCACTCTGCTGTAGAGGGGTGGTCAGTATTGCCCCTTCTTTTTGTGGTAAAGGACATTTCCCGACTGCAAACATAAACTGCTGAGTGGTATTAGAGAAATGCTGAGAACGAGAATAATATAAAACACCAGTTCCTGAGGATTTTAAAGGTGTTGCTGGTATGAGTAGGGGAAAGCAAACACACATACGCTCTGTGTGGAAAGGGGGTGATGCCCCTGGAATATATTCCAGTTTGCGACAGTAGATTTTTCCTATTTAAGTAACTGATGGATGTTGTCAAAATGTTCTAAGGGACACAGAGAATTTTGACTATTTTGTTCAGGCAAAACAGATGTATTTTTTAAGCTGATTTTAAAAGCGCTTCACAGAAGCAAACTGTACACTATTCAGCCTGTTTTCTGAAAATCTTAATTTCATTAGTTGGATGCAGATTTAACTAATTCTGAAAGACTTCCATTTTTATGAGGTACAACTATCTTCTCCTATCTGTTTTTACTTTCAATGTTACTTTCATTAACGGTTGTCTAGTTCTTTTCATCCAGCATTTCTTAATGACAAGCAATTCCTAGCTACCAATACCCAGCATGCCCTGCATTACCTTCCAAGTAATGGAAAAATCTTCAGAAAAACTGTGGTTCCCTAAATACTGTGATTTGACTGCAATGTCAAATCCCCTACCGCATAAAAATCACTGTATTATTGCAGGATTAGAACACAAAACAAGTGTTTTAATGTCATGCTCCATTTTGGGCTGGGAGGAAATTTAACTTCTGGGCTGTGGATATATGTAACTGATGCTGGAAAGAATCAGCAGAGCTTGTGCTGTTGGCATGGTCATGGGGCCATTTTATTCCTCACACAACTGAATTGTAGGTTTCCCTCCAGATTTTCTTTCACCACCTTTTCCAGAAAACCTACTATTTTCTTCCTGCTGTCCCACAGCATATCTTTAAAGATGCCTTAATGAAACCTAATCTGTACTATGCCTGACAACTTTTTACTGTTTCTAAAAACTTCTCTTCTTTTTTCTTCCTTTCTTTCAAATATTAAAGCCCTTTATGAGTTTGTATGAAAGTGATACATGAATTGAGTACATTAACTAACCAGTGACTATGGGTAATTAAAATCAGTAATGAGTAGATGGCTAGGCTAAAGAGCTGAGGCAGCAATCTTTGTTCTCATGCTCTTCTGGTCCTTTTATTCCTGTGCAAAAGTTAGTGTCACTTTGCTCTTTATTTTTCATTCATTGCTCCTTATTTGAAGAGTTTTTTCTCCCCTCTATCAGTACAATGGTGCGGGAGAGAAAATAAAAGCCATAAAACATGCTTTGCTTGCCAAAGTGTAATGAAACAGAGGGCATTATACAAGAAAGATCCCTCCTGACTTGCTTCATATGGCATTTTACCTGGGTAAGAGTGAATGATCTCTCTTACTGAAACAGCTGGAGTAAAAATTGAATTGTCGAGCAAAAAACCTGTAATACTTCCTTCCAGACATGTACAGACTGGAGCCTTTACTTGCACTTAAGCTGCATATCAGAGACCCTAATATACACTTACAGCTTCTACGGACAGATGAAAAAACATTGAAAAGACAAAATGAAGAATATCACGCCAGACCTAAGAGACACAGTGGGGTCTTGGGGATTGTAGTTCTTCCTTTTTTCTCCATATATCTTCTACTGGCTTTGTGAAGTCAACAGAGTTATGAAAATCACCATCATAGGATATAACCCCTAAACACTCTAGGGCCAGATTCTCTGTGAATTTATTTCTTTTGTCCTCCATATCATTCATCCAGTATAAAAAGACCAATAAATTGGCAGCATATGCCTGGTAGAGCATTCCCCTGGTATGTGGAGAAACTGTTGTGCATTGCTGATCTGGTCTGGATTTGTTTCTCTGCTTGTTATCTTCCTGAGAGAGAAGCAAAACGACGATATGGCCAAGCTACGCTCCACCATATCTCACACTTGAATGACTTCTATTATTCTTTTTTTCTCTTTAATGTGTCTCTCCTATACTACTTCGCTGCAAGRTAGGGTTGCACTCCTATTCTCTGTATTAATAAATGGAGAGCTGAGATACAGAAGTTCCAGCCTTCAGCTCAGCTTCATCTACCTCAGTACCTAGCACATCGAAAGCAACACTCAGGTCACTTTGTGGATTTATTATGAAGTTTTACAAGTCTCTAAGTTTGAATATCTTTACTACATATCTACCAACACCTTTAAGCATCTTTTATACACACAAAAGTGCAGCAAAGCTCAAGAAACTTCTATTGATCTCAATTTCTGTCAAATCCAGAAGAAAATTCTATTTCAGCTAATTATTGCTCTCAATTTCTGTCAAATCCAGAAGTAAAAGAACTTTAGCAGAGGGGGAAAAAAACCCCTCTGCTGCCTAGTCAGTCTAGGTCACTTGGTTATCGTGACCCCAGACTGATTCAGGTACATCATGCCTCTAAACTTGGAGACTTTTTTACGATGTTGTGTCGAAATTATGCTACCTGTGTCAAGAGATCAGAGTTCAAGTTAATGTCTTCCTAATAAACATGCTGCCCTCACAAATTATCTGGGAAGTTGGGGAAAATCTATCTCTCAGATTCAGTTTTTCATATAAAAGTGCACGGGTTCAATGCTGATGTTACAACACTGCAGTCTAACAGCAGCATGGATTTGAGAGCCTGTTAATCTCATTATTACAATGCCAAGCTTACAGAGAAACAGGGATCAGTTCAAGCTCAGAATTTTTCCTCAGTCACATTTCAGCTCTCTGGCACTAACTTTCAATCTTTAGATTTGCTCTAAGGCAGACCATTCTCCCTGCGACCCTCTGGGCTTAACTGTGCACACCAATACCTTTCTGCATAGCACAAATGCCTTCATGATCACAACTAGTGACAAGTAGATGTTTCTGCCTTTCCTGATATTCCTCATTTTACCTCTACGCTTGGTCCATGCGTTTAAGTAGAGGATGTGCTGGTAAGCTACTGCACTTGATAGGCATCCCTGTATAGTTTATAGTTTTGTTGCTGATTTGCAATTATCTTCAATCATACTAAGTCTTGTCTGAGGGAAAATGCAAACAGGATAATATATTCACAACATCCAAAACATAGAACATAGTCACAGATGCTTTTAAATGAAGCAAATAAATAAATAAACAACCCCCAACACCTTACCTATTTATGTGAAGGCTAAATCAGAAAGGTCTCTCCCTTACCCAGTTGACTCACTCCTCTCCTGACAAAGCTGCAGTCAGGCTTTCAATCTTTGTGCATACCACTCAGAGAAAGATCCTACATTGGAGAATCTGTCAGAGAACACTTTTATACTGGGAGTTTCTCTTACAGTGTCTCCAGCAAAGAATACTTGTGGGAACACACTTTTACATGGCTGTTCAGATCTCTGATCCTACAGATGTTCATGTTTCTGGAACTTTGATCCTACAGAGACTCATGAGAGATTCATGTTGGTGGAACTGGAAGAGGAAACATACAGACCACCTTACATCCCAACAGTTACTATATTGCTTACTTATTTACCGGTCATTCTTCATGATCAGAGCAAATATTGTTTTGCTTCTAGGATATGCAAAAACGTCTCTACTAACATAGGTGTAATCTTCTATACTGTACTGGCCAGTAAAAAAAAAGTACTTGCACCAATAAGCAATAATATTTCCCTTCCTTTCTTGTGATTCATTGTTATATTTCAGTGTCAAAAATGTCTTTCACTGAATTTTATCATCTACATCATTAGCCAAGACATACTGCACCAATGTCTAAATATAACAAATGTACTTAACTTATTAACAACTAATTGATATCAAATGTGACTCTAGTTAATCACTTGGGGTGAAAATATGCTTAGAGCTACTAATTTGCAGATTTTTTTTTTGTAAGCATTTTAAGACAACAGAGTTTTAATGAAACAAATTGAAAAGAAAAAACAACAAAAAAGCCCAAAACCATGCCTATTGTCAGAAGAGTTAAATTAATAGTTAACATTTCTTTAGCCCATGTGTGCTGGGTTAACCTTCAATGCCAAGTGCCCACAAGCCACTCTCTCACTCCCTCTSCTCAGCAAGATGGGAGCAGAAAGTAAGATGGAAAAGCTTCTGGGCTGAGATAAGGACAGGGAGATCACTCACCAATTACCACCATGGGCAAAACAGGCTTGACTTGGGGAAGGTTATTGCCAATTAACAAAGAAAAACCGAAAAACACCTCCCCTCCCCAACAACAAACATAGTTGTTTCTCTCACATTTTTCTCACTCCTCCCTCTCACAGATTTTACCTTTCCTTAAATATGTTTTCACAGAGTTACCACCAGCCACCAGCGTTGCTGATGGACTCAGCTTTGGACGTTGGGTCCCTCTTAGCTGTGTCTGTCATGGGACCAGGGCTCCTGGTCTTCTCTCACAAAGGCCATACCTGCAGTGCCCACCTTTCCCACCCCTCTGCTACCAAAATCTTGCCATGTAAACCCGATACACTAGAAATAGAAAAAGCCTGAACCCACTTCTCTATAGATTGTGCTCTTTTCTTCAGACAGCAATCTAAGTATCTTCATAGGTGAGATCTTCAGTCTTTCTCTATATGACCTTATGAGGGTATGTGAACTTATTAGTAATTTCTGCCAAAGAAATTACTTGCTTCTGTGATAATATTGCAGTAGAATTCATATGTATATTGAAGAATTTCATATTCTGAAAGCGTGTCTTTTCCTGCATTTGTCAATAGTGAGTTTTCCATACAGACATACTGACAGTCTGCTTCTCTTTGATGCTCATCACAATTATCAATAGCAGAAATATTTCACCTCAAAATTCTTCCATCCTAATTCTCACTTTTTTTTTTCCCTGTTAAAAATTGCAGTTGGATATCTTTATGCTATACAGCTTTATGTCCTGGAATGATGCTGGAGGTTTTTTTCTTTTTCTTTTTTTTTTTTTTTTTATGTTTTCATTCCAGACATTTTCCATTTGCTTAATTGTGTGAGCCATCGTCTTTTACAGCACAGATCCTTGGTCTCTGTTAAATTATATGATCTAAATGTATGAACTCACAAGACTAATGCAAGCAAAATGGGTTTATCTGTTCTTATATTAAAATGCTTTATGCTTTGTGAAAAATAATTATTTCTTTGCTTTATACAGAAATCTATACAGTCAAATATTTAGTGATAACTGTGATCAAAACTTACGCTCCAGAGGATCTGAATCACTCAGGGGACAGATACTGGGCAGTTCATCTCTAGGTCACCAGTCTGAAGGTACTCCAAGTCTGACTGAAAGCTGATCTCCAAGGGAAACAGGTTTATTCAGGGCATCTTCTAGTGATTAAAGGTCCACTTCAAACTAACCTTTATCACAGTTGACACTAGTTACCCATCATATCATCATGATCCACAGACATGTCTTCTAGTAGATAGTAACAAAGTTTGTGAAATATTAGTTTTGATTAGCTATTTACCTCTTCTGAACTGGTATTGGAGACGATTTCTGTCAGATGTTTTCTCTTTTCCCAATCAATCACAGCTGAATACTGAAAAGCAGTTAATGGTTCTAATGTGTTGCTGATTTATCACACATTTCTTTCCTGCTTACCTTATAGAAAGGTAAAGAATTATGTTTTTCCTCTCCCAGTCCTTTCCTCAGTTTCACCATTTTGCATATGTGCTTCTTTACTCTTAATGACTATTAATCTATTCAACTGTCACCTACTACCTGTTGCCCCTTTCTGGACTTCTCTTTTCATTTGTGAATAAATATCAAATCACTCCACTTACTATAGGAAAGTTTCAAAAATTAATTCCTTTGTCAAGCAAAAACAGGCTTCCTCAAAACTATAGTCTTTTAAACATTCTCTTCCTTTTCCCTAAAATAAGTGCTGTCTAGAAGGGATCCCTGTATGAATATAATTGTGTTTCTTTTAAAATGTTGTTTGAGAGCATTATTTTCAATTTACAGGGGCATTATCAATTTCCTTGTGATAATAGTTTCTATTTTGTTTCATTTTGAGAGCCACTTAAATTTTGTCATATTTTCCAACTTAAGAAAAAATCTGTATGCATAATATCTAAATGTGCAAATCACATCAGTGTCTTCTTATATTCTTTGATTCCGAAATGATGGGAAACCCTCCCTGCCCTCTTGCTTTCTTCTGAAATGAGAGAAGAGAAGAGCAACAAAATGTTTAAAACTTCAGAGTGAAAATTTCTGAAAGTTTTGTTTTGGTTCTAAGAGGCTTTGTTTTTGGCCAAAGCAACAGGAGGGAGTGAAGGGCTCTCTGTGACCTTTGCAATTTTTATAAGCAGAAACAGAACTTTTCTGCATGTCCCAGCGTTTGAAGTGTCTGTTTCTCCTAGGTTATATTTCCCAGTCCCTACACCAATAACTTCTGTTAGCATTTTCCTGCAACTGGTCAAGTCTGATAAAGAAAAGAAATTCGTTTCAGAGATGGCACTTATCTTAATGTTGACAAACAGCAGTGGAAAAAGAAACCATCATTCAGAGTAATGTTTTCAAATGCTGCAGAGTGGTGGTAGGGGAGAAAATGTTGCCCGAACATTTTTATAATTGCAAGTCTTTAAGTACAGTTAAGGAGATATGGAAATGTTTTTCATGACCTTTTCATAAAAAAAGATTTATTTTATGAAAATAAATAACATCAATTTTAAACACATGGGAAAGGTATTCTCCAGAACTTAGTAACTATCAATGGTAAAATAAGATAAATATGTTAATGGTAATATGAGATTCCTAATCTCCCTAGGGGAGGCTGAGGAATTTTTTTTAATCTCAAAAAGCTTTGGCTCAACACTTTGTGTTTTGAGGAGAAGGAAAGAAAAATATATAATCTACAGCAATAGCATGCAGACCTCGAATGAGAGCTGGTCTGTAAACTCTTAACCTAAAAATAATAGACCTAATAAACCTAAAAACTCTTAACCTAAAACAACAGAGAAGTTCATCCCCAACTCACCTCCTCTGGTCTAGTGTTGCTGTGAAATCTGAACTGAATGGTTGAGAGAACAACTGGAGATGTAGGAAAGCAGGACAGGACAGACAGATGGTCTACTACACAAGTCACGCTCTCAAAAGCTGCTTGCTCAAATTTGCATGTGTTCAAAACCTGCTTCAACCTACCGAAGCAGAGCCTGTATTTTATCACCAATACATAACTATATCCTCAAAGGATATGATGGCCTCTTTAGCATGGATCTTTGGGAAAAATAACAGAGCATTTAGACACTGTATTTCTATGTTGTGTTATGTTTATCTTAAACCATGTTTATCTTAAACTGTCATCCAGTCCCATTTTCATAATGATTGGGTTTGTTTGACAACCAACACATGCATTTGTTTCTGGTCTTAAATGGGACCTCTGCTTGGGCTACTGACTGAAGGTTGTTACTCACTTATGTTTTTACAATCCTTTACTTAGATCAGGTGCACATCATTCAAAGCTCTTTTGCTAAAACCTTGTGAAGTTGTTCAAGTCAGAAGTGTGTGAGCCTGCCTGCTCTCTGGGGAGGTGGCACTGCCATATCATATTAAAAACACTTGCAGAAGTAAAGATAGATACCCATACAAAAATTGCAGAGATGATGGTAGGATATACTTGTCAGAGACAAAAGGAAATGACAGATTAAGAAACCTAGGTACTGCCCATACCAATTTCTTTTTAAGGCAGGTTTAGTACCGTGTATGGCCAGGGAACGCCATCAGCACCAGGTCACTGGTGACAGACATATATCAGAGCTAGGGAAGGAACCATACCACAATCCAAAAACACAGGCTATTTGGGAAGCCAGAATTTCCTCTATACCAAGACAGTATTGATCCAGGACCGTAAGAATGGGGAGAGGCAGTAGTATAATACTGCTACTGGATGGTTTCTAAAATGTTTTTTTTAGTTTCATTTTCAGATTTTTTTCCAGACCCAGGCAATCCTTCATTTTTTCTGCCAGGTTCCAAACAGAAATTATGTGAATGGTAGATGAGGTGAGAAATTTCCATTTCAGTTTTAAATTTATTTTTTCAAATTTCATATATATTTGTAAGGCATTGGTATTATTACAATATCAAGACAGCTCATCATCCAGCATATTTTGGTAAAAAAAGATAATTTTTTTTTTATAAAATATTATCATACTCTACAAATTCAGGACTAACATCATCAGAAAGTTGCTGAAACTAGTACCCGATTAAAAAAAATAAAATTAACATTTTAAATATTCTCACAATCATGTGTTATTGATAAATCAGCATATGTGATTTTAAGAATGTGATTTCTAACACTGCAAATGGAAATGTTTCTTTATTTTTTCCTCCAAGCCTAACTGCCAAATATTACAATAAATAATTTTCTTTATGTACATGGGAAAAAATATATAGGGAGGAACATTGGTAATTTAGTTTTCTTTGGTGTCGCTGACCTTTCTTCTTTCCAAAAAGAGATTTCTAACTGTGATGGAAATGCCCTTTTGTGTCACTGAAATCGTATTAAGCTGATAATAACAACTTTGTTTGGCACTTGTTATTTTTTCAAGCAATAAATCTTTATGCCCCTATTGCATCTGTCTTAACTCCATCATGGTGAATGACTTAACGGCACCCAAACTGGGGAGTCCCCTTATGTGGCTTTTTTCTCTTGTCCTTTGTCACATTGAGGAGTAAGATCACCCATAATTACTAAGTAAATGAACAGTCTTGCTGTACTAATCCAGTCCCTGGATATTGCTCCTTGCTCCTTTCTGAGAGCCATATGGACATGCAGCAGGTTTTTAACAACATTCACATACTGCTTCTCGTCCCGAGAGCTGCAGAGTCCTCCTGAGTAAAGGGGATCTGAGGATTGCTATGCAAGTTTAATGTTGTTATTCTCTTTCTCTTTACCCTGCAGTTGGTCTACCCTTGAGAAACTTGTGTAAAAGATTGACCTACTTCTGGAAAAGAAAAAAAAAAAAAAACAACCAAAAAATATGCAAGAGGCTGTGTTTTCCACTACTGGAAGTCTTTAGATTCCAAAAGGATAGGTTTTGGGAGAACAGGGGCTTGAAGAGAAAGGAGAAGGTCAGATAGGAAAACTAACAAGCTCCAGAGTTTAAAACTCCCATGGAAAACTCATTAGCTATTGAAAAACATAAAGGAGCATGATTGCAAAGTTCCCCAACTAATGTTCTTTATATTTGATGAACAGGCTAGTATCCCTTTTAACTGTATATAAAGCTGCATTTTTTCTTTTTCCTTTTTTTCCTTTTTGTTTTTTTAAAGTAAAAGAAAGGAAATTGCCATCTGAACTATCATTAAAACAGGGCCAGTAGGCTACTGTCCTGCACTTTGGGCTGTTATTGTTGACACTGAAAGCATGTCATCTGTCTGTTTATAATCTTAAAAGTTTGTTGTTAGCAGTTATCTCTCTGAGACTTTTCTACTTTTTTTAATACACAATAGAACATTGGCTAGGTCTGAGAAAACAAAAACATGATAGCTCTAATTAACACTCCCCAGCATTTGTCCTTCATGACGGGATTTAACGAATTCTCTGAAGAGCTATGTGCAAGTCTCATACAGAGAAACAGTATGCTTCAGTTCTGTGACTGACTGCCAAAATTATCTTGACGTCTCCTTTAGWTGATATAGTATCACAATGGCTCTTGTAATTGCTGTTGTATCTGGCAACTCAAAATCAGCAGACAAACTTCCCAGTTCATACCCTCCCATGAGGAAACCTTTCCGTCTTTTTCTCAAATACTACATAGAACACAACATAAAGTAAAAATAGCAAGAATATTACTCTTGCTAAAATCTAACATAGCCATGGCCAGCATCAATTCACTTTATCATATGTAGTATGGAGTAATATATGGAGTGCGGAATGATTGGAACAGACTCCTAGAAGTAGAAGTCATAGGGTAAGTCCATTGATATTGCTTGTTAATACTGATCTGGTCATTCAAGGTGAGGGAAGAAGAAAATTCTTGCCTTTAGCTTTTTTGAAATGTCTGGTACCTGAAGATATGAACATCCCATGCTTTCTTTTCTCTGGCTGCACTTGAATCCATCCAAGATACTCATGTTCCTAATAATCAGTCAGCAGTGTCATAGACACACTCAAGCTCAAGAACAATGAAGATGAAATTCATGTTGCAAGTTCTGGCCTGGAAAGGTTAGTTAAAGGCCAAGAGCACAAAGTGGGAGCAAGCCTGTAGAGATCACAGTGAGCAACTTTGGTATTTCACTACAGGATCAGCTTATGGAAGAGGAGAACCAGTACAAAGAGGTTTTGAGAGTCAAGGTTAAGATACCTGAAATGGTATAGGAACAAGGAGAGGAACCTATCCAGCTAACTTTGACTGATTCTGAAAATTGTATTTGTTCATCTGGAAGATTTCCAGCTGGATTCAGGCATGTCACTCATGCATATAAACAATCACATATTTCTAATATGTAATTTAATACTTTAGTTGTGCAAGTGACTACGAACAATTAAAAAACCCTGCACCCACTTAATAAAAATGAAAAATAATGGCCTTAGAATACAGTAAATACATAAACCTGGTACAAAGTGGGCATAAGTAATTTCCTGAATTATGTACAAMGTAATTTATGAATGATCCGTAAAATCATTGCAGCATCACTTCTTTGTAGCCTTCTATTTACACATTTTTCTTTTTTKCAGGGCCATAAGAATTAGGTTTTTTTAAGAAGCTCTAATAAAATCTATATAACTAAAGAAAACATAACTGTTACTAGAATCTGGATCAGAAGTGTAGTTAGTGATTACTGCTTTCAAGCCATTTGAAGATATTTGAATTATTTATTAATGCATGTRAGAATTATTTTTTCTTAATAAGCCATCAGTGAAAGACAATGAAATTGACAAGATCCGCAGCAAATTTCCATAAAGATTAAGTACTTGAATTCAAATTATTGTTCTCCAAATACACAGAACACACATATGACAGCTATGTGTATTGTTCTGTCATCCATAGTACAGAATAAAGGTAGACATACCTATTTAAATTATTTTGTTAATTCTTTTTCGTTGAGTTGTTCTTGTACAGCATATCTTACTGGCTCCGAACTACAAGTAAACACTTGTATCCAAAAATCTGCATTTGCATTCAGACTTCTGAAACATTTCCAAGGATTTTTCACTTTGACAGTGCACAGAATTTTCCACTGAACAAAACTGGCTTTTCAAACATTTTCAGCATGAACACTTAAAGTACATAAATAAAAAACAGGGCACTGTAAATGGTAAAGTCTTATCAAGGCTATAGTGACAATGCAATGAGCAATAAAGCTGGTAGCTGACTGTCTGTAAAAGTCCTTCACAAAATCCAGTGCATGATTTTTTGAGAAGTGTACTGTAGAATGGATGTTTTTAAGATGGCTAATCTCTGAAATAACTTGGTTCACTTCTGGTAATGTTGCACAAGCTGTCACGCTCAGCTGTGCGCGCCCTTTCCTTCAAAGAGATAAGAAGACTGATGTTTGGATTTATAGTTCTTGTTTCTAGGTTAATCAGTCAAAGTGAATGTATTGGATTCCTGACAAAATTTGCAGTTGAACAGAGCGTATTCTTACTGAACTGTATTTATTCATTACAATGACATGTATTCATTGAGTTTGAGTTCTTTCAGACTACAAAAGGGTCACAATTTTCTTAACTTCTAAAGTCTTTTTTAGTTTACGTCAAATGTGCTATCATGCAAAAACCAGTTCCATCTGTACTTTTGTATTCCCCTTCTGCTTACCTATATTCATTCAAGGTGATATATGTAAGAAGATGATTTAACCAGCAAAATCTAATACTATCAACTGTCCATTGAAGAAGTTCTAATCCAAATTTTATTATTTTCACACAATATTTTCCAGTGTGGAACCTGATTCTGTGTGTATGTTTCATAAATATAAAAGGAAAATAAAACTGGCTAACTTAAATCACCGGAATAGATTTACATTATAATTAATGACAAGGCAATATATTATTGAAGCAGAGAAGCGTCAGTGGAGGGTTAAGGCAAAAATTATATCCTACTGTTAATCAAGCCTTTTTTAAGAACTTAAAAGAGTTAATGGAAAGGGGGAAAAAAAGAAAAACAAACAAACAAACAAACAAACCAGGAATGACTAGCAACAAAAACTGGCATATATAATACATAATTTTCTTTCTGTTAAGGACAATAATCAAATCCACGCATACCTTCATATTTGAGTTGTTAATGTTTAATTTTTTCTTAAATTCTTGATAGAAATCTGTCTCAGCTTAACTCAATTATAAAACATCAAGAAAGGGATTCAAAATGGTTTTAATTCATCAGTCTGTGTAATGACTTTGTAATACTAAACTGGGATATGATGCTTTTGGGACAGAAGAATTTGCAGCATCAGCCAGTCAAAGGTTCTAACTCTGCAGTTTCAATGCTGAATTTATCACTTTTGGCACTGATGTCAACCATACGTCAATGCCTGCTCATGCAATGGGGACTATCTGAATCTAGCCTATTAATTCAAGGCCATAAAGAAAGTATATTTAGCTCTAACGAAGTTATTTAAAGTTATAGGCAGTGTAGTAGATGGATAACGAGGTTGTTTAGCTGGAGATGTATTATCTATTTACAAGGATTACTGATGACTTTGTAACCTACAAGCAGTAAAGACATCGTTTTTTATCATAGAAAATGTACGGTGGGCAAAAACAGGCCAGTCAGAAAATAAAAAAGGTTACCTGTACAGGAATCTACCACCCTCCCAACACTCCCTAAAAGGAACAAAGACTATCCAACAGCCTTTAATGGTCCTCTACATAATGCATCTTCCTATCACATCTCTCTCCTTAAGAGCAAAGAAACCTTCACAAAGGGCACATGATACTGTAACAGTATTCATGTTTTATGTGGAAGAACCTTCATTATTATAGAATCACAGAACAGAATTAGAGAATTACAGAATTCATGTTGGAAGGAACCTCAGGAGATCTCCTGTTCAACCTCCTCCTCAAAGCAGGGCCAGCTTGGAGATCAGATGGGGATGCTCAGGACTTTTTCCAGTCCCACCTTGAAAAGCTCGGAGGCTGGAGACTGCACAGATTCCCTGGGCTACCTACCTCACTGCCTGGCATCCTCACGGGGAGAAAGTCTCTCCTTGTATCCACTCCAAACCTTTCATTATCTATTGTCACACTGCCATGCACTTCTGTGAAGGGCCTGACTTCTCAACCCCATTCCCTGCAGGCACTGGGGGCTGCTGTTGCGTCCCTGAAGCTGTCCCTTCCCCTGGGTGAACCAGTCCTGTTCCCACAGCCTCTCCTTGCAGGGCAGGGTCTCCCGCCCTGACCAACATGGTAGTCTCCCTTGACCTCACCCCAGTTTATTCAGATCTTTCCTGGACTGGAGGTCCCAAAACTGAACACCTGCCCCCTTGCAGAGGTTCTCCTTTCCCAGGGCAGGACTTTTTATTTGTCCTTGTTGACTATGGTATGGCTCCTGCTTGTCCTTTCCTCCAGCCTGTCTGGGTCTCTCTGGGTTGCAGCCCTGCTCTCCAGGACATCCACTGGCACCCAGATTTGTTGTCACCTGTAGACCTAATGGGATAGATGACTCCGTCACCTCCTCCAGGTCATTGATGAAGATGTCCTTCAGGTATTCCACTTCTTACTGGTTTCCAGGAAGAGTACAACACCTTAACCACTCCCCTTGGAGCATGATCATTCAAGCAGACTTTTGTCCAAGCTAATATCCTTCATGCTGTAATACATACAAAATACAACATAAAATCAAAGTGAAGATTTAAAGCTGTTAGACCACTCATAGAGTAGTTCAAAATGTCAATATCCCTTTTTTAGACTGTTGTCTTATTTCTCTTTGCTGTACCCAATTACACATGGATGAAATAAAAATGATGGTCTATAGCATATAAAATATTGTTTTAAATTCTGTGGTTTATTCACTCAGCTTCCATTTTTGCTTGATGCAGTGCCAGCTGTTGCGGTTGTTTTAGAAGCCACTGCTCTAAACCTAATTGACTAAATTACTTCCACAAATATTCATAAATGCATGAAAATAGTTTTCAATGTCTCATCTATATTATACCTTCAAAGTGCACTTAAAGTTCCCTAAATTCCTGATGTTTCCCACGACCAAGTTGTGTTTGTCCATACTACCTTTGCAGGCAGCTTAAACTCAGGCTGCATCCAGGCTGATACAGATCTGAGAGGGTTTGTGACAGACAGCATCATGGTTCTTCCAGAAGACCCAAATCTGTGCATTATTTATTCACTTCCACAAAGAGGGAAAGTGGAGTAGCTGGAGGCTGCACAGAGTTCTATGTGTTCCCATATCCCAGTTTTGAAGATGTGGYTTTAGTGTGGTTCCTAATAAGTTGCCGGCAACCAACCTTGGTCTTGGGAAAGTGAAGCTACGGTATAGACACAACTCTAGTTGATGAGGTGCTTTAGTGTGGTAAAGAAACAGAAATTTTTGGTAGCAATTTTTATTTATATAAGGAAGAAGGAAGGAAACGGAGAGCAATTTTATATGTAAGTTCATACTGAGAGAAACCTAATACATTATTTCTTTTGGGACATCATAAGAAAAATGTAATAATTGTCTGTTTTTTCCAATATTGCTGTGATGCTTTAAAGATATAGATGAAAATATACACTATATTATGTATAAATAACAAATGTAAAAACTACTGCAAACAGTGTCTCATTGGAGACATTTGTMTCTCTTGTGAGAAAAACCACATGCTTAGGTTTTATTAGGATTTGACTCTTAATCATTAAATTTTTAAAGATTTTGTTTAATCATGTGAGAAATGGTTTCAAAGTTAACCTTTTTTTTTCCCCTGTAGCAACTGTGTATTTTTCTTGCTCCTTTTTAATTAGGTTTTCAAAAAAATCTTATACCTGACAGTTTTTTAATTTCCATGAGAAATCAAAATTTTTCTTTATTATGGCAAACAAAGATCTCAGAAGTACTATTTAAAACAATAGATTGGCTTTCTAAGAACAACCATTGATTTCAAAGGCTAAAAACTTTCAGACAGACGGAAAGTGTAATTTTTTCTTTCATGGGRCAGGTAAATTTTCCTTTCTGGAACATGAATTAAGTTATGAGAAGCAGCAGCAGGTATTTTATCATTGCCATCAGTAGGCAAAGGATTAATTGCTGTCACTGTTCATACTATGGTACCTTGTGGGGTACAAATTACATTTCTCTAACCTCAGCACCTTAATCAAAACCAACATGATCAGAGCTCATATTAATCTGCTGCAGCCAGCACCAGTCTTTCTATTCCAAATGAATGCAAGGTCAGCAGTATGGGCTTCTGAAAGGAGGGAGCAAGCTTATCAGGAAAATGCATATGGTGAGGTCCAGAAGCAATGACAATGTGAAAAATCAAGTTAACATCCAGTAAAAAGGCATGCACATTGCAGTGCTGTTGCCTTTCTGTCAATTTGTTCCATGCTGAATTAAAACAGGGATTTGTATGTGTCTCAAGTGCCCACAAGCTCCTGGTAATTTGTCTGCTAGATATCTGAACTTCTATTAAATGGGCAGATACAACACAAAAAAAGTAGTGTAAGTGGTAGGTATACAAAAGAATCTTTCCCTTAAGAAATTAAGCTGAACTGTAAAAGCACTGCATTTGATAAACAGCTTTATGTACGCTTCAGGCTTGCCTTCTGTTTTTATCTGTCTGTTCACGCTCCGATTGTGCCGTCACACTTTCAACTGCTTATGAGGAAAGTAAGGCGAGTTCACTCAGTGTAAGTTGTATGGCTGGACTTTGGGTAATATCTCTAACCTAAACAAAGGGTTCATTTATGAAGATTTATCTACCAGGTTGCTAAAGGAAATGATCTCACAACACTGAGCTTACATGTTTTCTAAACACAAAACTGCTGGAACCATTCCTTAAGAAGTATATTTTGATCCTGAAAAGAAGAGCACTGACCTTCCAATCACATTATCTTTAAGACCATTTGAAAATATTAGGAGAAGTATTGAGCTGATTTACAATCACAGTAACAATACCAGGCAGAATAGTTTAATGGTTTGAGAGGTCAATTAATCATAAACTATGTGGGAATGTGATGAAGGACACAATGTAAAGCTATGGAAGGTGAAACCACTTAATGCAAGAGTTCAACTACCCTCTTAAGAAAAACTGGCCAAATTTTTAAGCCTACCTACCAAAAGTTGAGCATCTAGATCTACATTTTTGTGCTCATATGTGTCTTTCATATATATCTATATGATTCCTATGAGATATAATGAGATATAGATATGTTACCTATATATCATTCCACCATATAAAAATAAGTCAAGTTTTAGACACTTAAGCTTAGAGTCTTACATTGAAAACTTTTACACTAAAGTTTTAGTTTATAGTCAAAGATTTGCTTCATGATAACTGAACTGTAAAAAGTAGAGTTATCTGATGCAAGATACTGGCCAATCGATCCATGTCTTCCTTTCAGGAGCAGGTAGTCTCAGTGTCAGTCATTCATGGACCACCTGCCTCTATGTAGCTGAAGTGCTCCTGACTTCATAAGAAAATTGAAACGTATTTTAGTTTCAATCTGCTCTAAAAAGTTCTGCAGAATTGTTGATAAAAGCTTTAAATATATTGCCTTTAGGCAGAATATTACACATATGTCAAAAAAAGGCCAGTGTCACTGAGCATCTGCAGAAGTTCAGGTGAAAGTTTGTTTCACAGTTTCCTTCAGTGGGAAAAAAAAGTTTTTTAGATACGCTGATCAGAATGCAATGAAATAATTGCTGAACAAACAAACAAGTTCATTTTGAAACTGAGGATTACATTTTGTCTGCTTATAAGGAACCCAGCACAGGAGACCACCAGTTTTGATAGAGCATTCAGGCTCCACAGACATATGTATTAATAAAATAGTGAATTCTAACTAAATAATGTCAGTAAGACAACTATATAGAATAAAAAAATCTCAGCCTAGGTGAAACGTAATATAACTGTGCAAGAACCAACAGAGGTACTTATTTTTTTAATTGCTTGGATAGGTGTTATTTACATCAAGGTACAGAAATTAATTGCAGGAGCTCTTGTTCCTGTAGAATAATAGTGACAGGTCTGGGTTCAGAATTCAGCATTGAGATCTCGAGCTGCAGTTGAATCTCTTCTTTAAGCAGTAGACTTAGAAACCCTTGCATAGTTCAACACAGAGCACACTCCTGGAACTGCACTTAAAAGGTGAGGTTGTTAACAAGGACATGCAGTTGTCAAGGCAAGTTTGGCAAGATGAAATTCCCAATGAGTACAGGCAAGAGCATTCCAGGAAATACAGAAATTGAGTCCTCCTCAGGATAATGACTTATCCCCACCACTCTCAAATATACAGGGAAATAGGAAATACTATTAATTTTCGGTGGCATGTTTCCACTTACTCATGTTCCTGGAGCAACAAGATAGMAACTTCGCTCTGCAGCATTACTAAACTTCCTGTTATTTATTGTCTTCACCCGAGTTCAATCAAGCTGCATGGTCTAATGCCTATGTCAAACTAAGAAGCTTCAGGGAAAGCCACTTATTCATGGAGTGCTGAGGAGGCAATTTTTATTTCAGCGCAAGCTGGACAAAAAGTCCCTGATTTCTTCTTCTTTCTCCCCAGTGTTCAGCAGAGCCTTGTGACATACGCATGCCAGGCTCTACAAGCTTCAGAGAAGCCAAGGCCACTCATTTAATGAACGCTGACTATGCAAGTATTGGTTCCATAACCTTTCTGATCTACTTTTATGAAGCAACTGATGTTAAAACATGAATTTGAAGCAATATATGCTACTACTCTTGCTGTTTCCCTGTTTAAAAATTAACAGGAGCTCATAAATTTATAACCATTAAGAGGCAGGCTGCTACTGAAATGTAATTGAAGGTTTAAATTTGCAATGAAAGGCTTCCATCTTAGAGGTACAGAACAGAAGGAGATTTTGCTCCAAGAAGTGACTCCTGTGCTATGTTGGAAGGTTGTGCAGCAACCACAGAGGAGTCAGTTCAGGCATTCTGTATGTGAAAGTATACTGCAGATTTTCCACAGGAAGAATATATAACAGGTTTTTACTTATCTAGTAGAAACTTTAAAAAAAAACGTTTCCTGTATGTATAAAACCCTCTTGTCTTAGACCAGTGTATCTCTTTAAMTTTTGCTAGACCATGTTCTTCTGTATGCTCTATTTTATATTGTAGTACTACATTTATGAAACAAGGAGATGATGTGCTTAGCTTATGGGAGTGGTAGTTTTAACCTTGAACTGTAAATCCCATAATGTAGTAAAGAAAGGCTTTAAAATTGTTATTAAAATCTGGCAGTTCTATTCAAATATTCTTCTCTGAATAACAAACACTCTTTGTTCCTGCTCACAAATTTCCGTGRAGACAATGGCAGCCATATTAGAGCATGCAGAATAATCCAATGGTTGCTTTAATTCTTCTTGATTCTTTTTTTGCAAGATAAACAAAAATAAACCAGAACAAAAAAATGAGATAATGATATGTCACAACATAATCTTTCCATCATATGGTTTTGTGTAAATGTGAGAAAGAATGTGTTGTAAGAAATATTCTATCGTGACTTCATATGTTACCTATAATATTATATTAATGCATATGAGATGCTGAGCTTTAAAATCCACATTTGTATTAATATCAATTCCATTTTTATGATGTCTCAGAAACCAAAATTACATTCCTTAGGAGGAGTTTGACAATAATTATGCTAACTGCTAAGTATGCATTCTGCTGCGAGGTGTAGTCCCTACTTCAACAGAAGTACCTGCCTAACTGTAAGATACCTGTCTTTGGTGTGGAAGAGTGAGTTCAGCTTAGTTAACACTTTAGCTAACATATCAAAATAACATAAATGTTACCTATCTTATTTACAGCCACTCTTTAGAAATGAGCTTTTTTGGGCTTTCAAATGCTGACCAACATCTTCTATGTAGAATAGCTACACCATGTTTTAAGATATACCTGGTTAATACATGCTAGATTAAAAAAAAAATATTAAAAAGACCTGAATATGCCAAAATGGAAAAGGCCATAATACTTCCTTGTGTAAGACATGAAAAATAAACTGTCTTTGAAATGTGCTGCGCATTTTTTTTTGTTTGCTTGTCTGTTTCTTTTTGGTTTTTGTTTTTTGTTTTTTTTCCAGATTGGAGATTGAAACAAGGAAAACAGCCATTTAATGCCATTGATCAAATCATGATTTGGAATCTGACCCTGGATTAATGGGTTTAGGAATGGTCTTCTAAATTACAAACATCTGTAATGATCCTCTATGGACAAACAGGGCACACTGGTTCAATGAGCAGGTAATGAAATTTCTGTATAGCCCTCCTTATCAGTGTGCAGAAGTTTGCTGGTGCTGCAGGACAGAGTGCCCCAATGTCCTGGCAAACCACTGTTGGCTTGTCACTGTAATTCCCCCTATGTGTTCATAAAAACCCTCTATGCGATATTTTTATTCACTTTTTAAAAGCAGACTAATTACAGTCTGTCACTTTGCCTTTTGTTAATGTATTCTTATACACAGCTTGACATTACTGTGAATATAAATGGTTTTAACAAGCGTTAGGATTTTTCAAATCCTAGCTGTAATAGATCTCTTTGTGGAATATCTTTTCCTTTAAGATTTGTTTGAAAAAATTAAGTCTGGGTTCAGAATGAATGTGATTTATCTATTACAGTGCACTTACTGTCCCTCTAGATCAATGCAATCATTTTTATGCTTTCACATACGAACATACAAACCATTTCAAATCAAATCAAGATATTACCTTCTTCCGAAATTCTTTGTGAATTGAAGCCAAACATTTTAAAAGGCTAGATAATCTCTCTTAAAAAAATAAAATATTTTAAACACCATTTCACTATTTAATCTGACCAAAACTGGAAACACAGAGCTACAGTTATGACAACCAGCTTTTGTTTATTCATAAACTGTTTAATTCAAGGAAGACTGGATCTTTGGTATGAGAACATTTTCATCTGTTATTCTTAAAGAGTACTTTGGAAAAAAACAGATATTTTGGGACAGCCTTATCTGATCTGGATTTCTGAACATTTTGAGAACGCTCCATTTCTGTCCCTTAAGAAGAAAGGCACATAGATCTCAGACTTCATCCCATGCAGAGATGAAATGGCCTTTACATGACAAACTTTTAATGTGGGACTAGAATCTGAAAATCAGGAATGGTTTTACTGCAGACCAAATTAACTCTAGTCTCCACAGATTGCTGACCTGCTGTGTGTTCTTTTGGAGGGCTACAGGAGTAGATCTTTTCTGTTGTGGACCACCTGCACAATGTGGTGTTTGGTTCTGTCCTCAGAGCTCAGTCACAGTGATGTTAAATGGCCCTGCAGACATAAGGAGATACTCGTAAGCATTAGGGTGGTAGTACAGACAATAAGAAAATGCAAGACCTATGCACTGAAGAAATACTTCAGGTCCCAGGATATGGCTTTAGTGTGACAGAAAACCATAGAGAAATGTTATAACTGTCTTATTGCATTTTTTTCTCTAATTGTTGCAGGTCTGAAATGTGACACTTTTTTTTTTTTTCCAGAATACTAAAAAATGATCACAAGCTTCTGAGATTTCAGTCTCGTTCTTAATGTCAATTGTTAGGTTGGGTAAGAGAGTTACCTGCATTTATTGTGTGTTTTCCAGAATGAGAGCAAATAATAATTCATCCTGCTAGATTATAGAAAAGATGAGCTCTCTTCTGTCATCTATCAAATTGTTCACAACACAGGTAGGCTTTAAAATGATCATTTAATACCATAGAAAACCCATATTTCAATAATAAACAATCAGGAAGATTAAACTGTTCTCTTCCTGAGACCTGTTAAAGAGGTTTCTTTCCCTGTCATCACTTGACATGTCTGTCCCACCTTGAATCCTCCCAGTTGTGTCCATAACAGACCTGTAGTATGTCTGGAATCTGGACCTGTATTTCAGCCATTGATATTTATTCAACCAACCAAAACTCTCCTCGTCTATGTCATAAAGACTGCTTTCCAAAGAATTTGAAGACGAGTGCATGTGAAGTTGATCCACGAGACAAAGAGACGTCTTAGGCAAACGCTACTTAAGAATCAATTTCCTCAATCACTCACTTTACTCACTTTACTCATACTCACTTTATGAGCCTGATAGTGATGCACCTCTAGCAGATCTTGTGACAGTATRGCTACACTGACTTATGATATCATTTTGTGAAAATGGGCTCATTTCCTATTCTTTTAAGGGCTTCTACATCAGAAATATATTTGTCCCCAAGTACTTTTATTCCAGAATCAAACTAAAACTCTTCTYTTTGCAATCTCTGTATTGTAGCTTCTAAATACAATAGATAATTCTCTTCCTTTGACTATCAAACTATTTGGACTAGACACTTATAGGTTTTTTTAAATTAGATGAGATGGATCCTACTCTATGTACTCAAGATCGTAGAGAACAGAATGCATCATAAAAATAAAATAAAACAGAAGCTGTGCAGGAGTTTCACTAACAGAGCTGACTCTGGTAAAATGACTTTATTGTCACTGTGAAAACTTTATTATGGGAATAATGACAATTCCAGGATTAACCTATGATCACTTTTAAATACAGCTCCCCCAGTTTTGCATCAAAAATGCTTGCAAAGAGAAAACGTTCTTGTAGATATCTATGGAAGGTCAGCTGTAATTCCACCGGCATGCACAATCATCACTGGTTGTTCAGAGGCAGAGCTGCCTTTTGCATTTGCATTTGCATTTCAACTACCCAATACCATTGAACCAAAATCATAGAATCACAGAATCGTAGAATGGTTTGGATCAGAAGGGACCTTTAAAGATCATCTAGTCCAATCCTCCTGTCATGGGCAGGGACATCTTCCACTAGATCAGGTTGCTCAAAGCTGCATCCAACCTGACCTTGAACACTTCCAATGATGGGGCATCCACAACTTCTCTGGACAACCTGTGCCAGTGTCTCACCAACCTCATTATAAAAAATTTCTTCCATATGTCCAATCTAAATCTATCCACTTTCAGTTTAAAACCATTGCCCCTTGTCCTGCCCCAGGCCCTGCTAAAAGTCTCTCCCCATCTTTCGCATAAAGCCCTTCTATATAGTGAAAGACCACAATAAGATCTCCCCAGAGCCTTCTCTTCTCCAGGCTGAACAACCTTAACTCTCTCAGCCTTTCTTCATAGGAGAGGTGTTCCAGCCCTCTGATCATTCTCGTGACCCTCCATTGGACCTGCTCTAACAGATCCATGTCTTTCTTGTACTGGGGACCCCAGAGCTGGACACAGTACTGCAGGTGGGGTCTCACCAGAGCAGAGTAGAGGGGCAGAATCACCTCCCTTGACCTGCTGGCCACGTTTCTTTTAATGCAGCCCAGGATACACTTGGCCTTCTGGGCTGCAAGTGCACATTGCTGATTCATGTCCAATTTTTCATCCACCAGTATTCCTAAGTCCTCTGCAGGACTGCTCTCAATCCATTTATTCCCCAGTCTGTGTTGACGTTGGGGATTGCACCAACCCAGGTGCAGGACCCTGCACTTGTCCTTGTTGAACTTCAAAAAGTTCTCATGGGCCCAACTCCTCAAGCCTGTCAGGTCCCTCTGAATGACATCCCTTTCCTCAAGCGTTATCAACTGCACCACTCATCTTGGTGTCATCTGCAAACTTGCTGAGAGTGCACTCAATCTTACTACCTATGTCATTGATGAAGATATTAATTAGTACTGGTCCCAGTATGAACCCTTGAGGGACACGTCTCATTGCTGGTTTCCACTTGAACATTGAGCCATTGACTGTAATTCTTTGGATGTGGTCATCAAGCCAATTCCTTATCCACCTAACCATCCATCCATCAAACCCTTACTTCTCCAATTTAGCGGCAAGCATGGTGTGGGGGACCAGACCTAAAAGTCAGGTAGATGACACCTGTAGGTCTTCCCTTGTCCACTGATGCAGTTACTCCATCATAGAAGGCCACTAGATTAGTCAGGCACAATTTGCCCTTGGTGATGTCAGTTTGGCTGTCTTTAAATCAACAAGTCTCAGTTTATTAGAGGTCAAACTTGAAATTCTTAAATACTTGTCTATACAGGTATTAATTTGTCACAGAGAGATGTTCATCTTGATTTTAATAAGGAATTGGTCAGTGTATTCTTGAATAATCTATTCATTCTCTAAATCTCATCAGCTGTGATGTTCTGTGGTGAAGTGCTGACATGTATCTTTTTAAGTAGTGGTGATGTAAGTGTGCAGAGAGATGCAAAGGACATGACTCTGCTCTTGACTGATATGCATAGGCAGAAGGCACTTTTGCACAGAGTTCAGAAATGATACACTCTTGTGCTCTTATTTTCTGCTTATTTGCATTCAAGTTTCTTCTGCCACTGTCAAACAGACTGAAATGCTGACGTGTTTTGATAACATTCACCGTTGCACCCATTTTCCATAAGAGATTAGGTGCTAATAAGGAAAGTAGTATTTCTGCTTGCACACACTAATGAATAATTATCACTTTTCCTCTGATCTTTGTATTTGCTCATATCTTTACTTCTACAGTCATCTAATTTTATTTATGTATATGTTTAACAGTGGGTTTTCCTTTCCTTTCTTGCTTGTTTTGGCAGCTTTAAGCTCATATAAAAAGTCTCAATTTGGAAAATTAATTTGAATATGGACTATTTGCTGAGTCTAGATCCTCACTTGGAAACCTCTGTTCTGTCAGATTTTTTGGATGCAGGGGTATGATGAATTCACAAAAGGCTGTTTTGCAAAACCTGCAGTATACTCTAGATTGGATATACAGGCACTAGAATAGCACAATTGGAATTACCATAAGTACACCGAGGATACAAATTAAAGAAGTTCACCAGATAAATCAGAATATACATTTATGATTATAGCACATGGAAACTAGATATTACTATTGATCAAGACACATTGGTGAGTATAAGCAAAATATCTAGGAGGTGCCGAATGACATATCTGCTTTCAAATCTTGGTCTGTCATGTCAATGTAATTACTTCAATTTACATCAGATAGGAATATTCCTCCTCTGTATATATCACCATGTTCCTAGATAAACTTATTTTATTTCATGCTAACTTTAATAACCTGAAAAAAATAAAGATTTTTTCCTCCTATGCAGCAGCCCATCATAAATTGACAGAAAATATTTTTATAATCATATGGTGAGGCTATGGGGAATACGAAAGCATGCAAATCAGAAAAAGGGGAAAAAAACCTACTTAAAATTGGGGTCATGTTTTTTGGCTACAAGAATAAATAAWATGTTATTTAAGCACTCTGCATATCATTCAAGAAAGTGGATATCTAATTGTAGTTAACCTGCTACCAGAAAACCCTGTAAAAAAATTCTTTAAAGAAACAAGGATGTCATTTATTTAATTATTACCTCAGTTCTCTCACCTGCACAGGACCCCTCCACACACATACGCACCTATTGAAATAAAGGGCAAAAAGAATTTGAAGGATCAAACCCCTAAACTGAGAAGAAACAGTTCAACTAGTCTAGAAATAAGCCAGTTTAAAAAAACAAACCAAACCAAACCAAAACACCACATSTAACTTCACATATAATTTAAAAAGTTTATAACAATGTTTGAGTAGCCTGAGGACAACTGGCTGATAAGATAATAATGAAATCTAACATACCACTTATGTTAACAGTACAAACACAGATTATATTTGTTACTATAGCTGTTTTTAAACATTTCAATTAATTACTTTTTTGCTCTAGGTCTGGATATGCAGTAACATCACAGAGCATGGGCTGACTTTATACCTTGTTAATCTGACATTAAATGAAGATTTAGCAGCTGTACCACCACAAATGGAAGGGCAAAATCAGAAAAGCCTCACCACAGAATGAGGTACAGCTAGAAGAGGACATAAGAAGTGACAGGATATCATTCTCAGAGTATATGAGTAGCATGAGGAAGACTGAGGTCTGATAGTCAATAAGAACAACAGCTGTTTGCAGACAGTTCTAAGGCTGAAGTTTTGACATCCTTTGACCACTGGTTTTGTTGCAACTGTATACATATGTATGTTTTATTTCTATATATATGTATGTACACATTTACATTATATGTACAAATATATATACTATGTATACAATTTATATAGATCTATGTATAGATTAGGAAAATTATCATGGTGATGGAAGCATTTAGAAGATGGACAAATCTGTTTCAAACTTCAGAGCAACACTCCACAGGATTGACACTCATTAATAACACACACTGCCAATGGTTAGCTCTTAATCATTGTCAGGCATTCTCATTGCTTATGCAAACAAATAGCCCTTAAGAAGCTTATGATAAACTAGTTTTGTTGTACAATGACACGGAGCTGATGCATATAGTGAGTGTTGGTGGTGAAGGTCCCTGATGGTCTTAGTGGCCGAGATCCAGGTGATGCAGCTTGGACTGGAGTGGGCAACTTCCTTCTCCCTTTCTCTCCTCTTTCCTGCTCCTCAGCCCCCTTCCCAAAATAAAAGGGGATAGCCATATCTGCTCTCAACATAGTTAATCTTAAATTGAGGACCAGGATTTTTTCTGGTTTTGCCACACATCTTTCCCACTTGCTCTACAAACTTTGTTCTTGCAGAACTTAGCACTTAAACATCCTTTCCAGCACTTCCTTTGAGTGACTGTCCACTTGCCCATTTACACTTAAATATTAATTATGCATTTATGCTTAGTTGTTTTACAAAATGCTTGCTGCTGGTAGTGTATGCTTTAGAAATGTTATGGTTTTACAAAATGCTTATATACTGCCACAATTATGCTATTTCACTGAGTTTACGTCTGGTTTCAAGCCACCCAAGTATGAATTGTACCTTTTTTAGTCTACTGCTAATTCATGGGTGCAACATGTGCTACAGTTTTCACTAACAAGATCAGCTAATAATGGGGCTAATACAATTAGTACAAGTAATGAGGTAATAGGTAATCAGTCTGCAGCACAGAAAGCCTCGCAAGAAGCTACTTAGAAAAGCTAGTTATTTTCCAGTGGAAGGGTGTGGTGAACAAGATATTGGAAAGGCAGACTCGTGTGAAACCATTCAAATCTCATGCAACAAGATAGGAAATAGTTGATATAGATTTTGATAATAGCTAGGCTTTTGACACAGTTTGAAACATATTTTGATGTTAAAAAATACAGTCATATAATTATAGAAGTATAGTGTTCTAGAAATGATACAAATGTGATTAGAAAACCATATTGTAATAACCATAAATGCTTTATTTTCAGCAGGAAAGTATATATCAAGTAAGATTGTGCAAAGATCAGCAATATTTTCATTAATTACAGGGGCAATAGAAGGAACAATGTTCACTTTTAAATTAGTAGTTTAATCAATCTGAGATGGCTTAAAAGGGCCCTGGAGAATGGATTAGAGTTCAAAATGGATTAAAACCAGAAAAAATTCAATAGATATTTTACTGCAAAGAAAAAAAAAAGATCTGAGATTATAGTCAATGGCCAGCTGAGTATGATCTAGCAAAGGCTTACAGTTGCAAAAAAGACAATTGTCATACGAGGTATAGTGTAGCCTGCAAGATTAGTGAAGTAATCATGCTGTTCAGCTTTGGCAAAGTCTCTCTTGGTGTTCTGTGTCCTTTCAGATGCCAGACTTCAGGGTTTTAGTTATATAAGCCTGGATATCCTCTCCTTTATTTTCATTATTTCATTTTTCTCTGATCACTAAAAATTGGAAGCCCTCCTCTAGTCACAGAGGATTTTTTCCTATGTTTTTTAAGACACGTAATTGAGTGGATTAATTTGTCATGTTCAATCAAGTTCACAGATATTTATTAGTTGTTATGATTTGGTAGTACTAACTAGTACAGTCAGGTGATATTGGACAATTCATTAACAGTGGTAACTCCTGCTAATGATGAGTATATGCAACAGATGCTCTGTTTTGCCTCACGAACAACTGATTGCGTATGAATATAAATATGAGCTAGCTTCTTTTGAGATTGGTAGTGGTGTGTTTTAGCTCTAAGTTTAAAAGAATTGGGTTTTTCTGATGTTGGTTTTTGGTTTTGTTTTCTTTCTCCTTTTCCATGTACTAGCACGCTTCTACCCAAGTTTCAAGTCCAGATGAATGATTGCATTAATTACAGCATGGCTGAATACTTACTACAGACACTGTTATAGCACTTGCAAAACCTTGCAATGCTTTCCTTCAACTGAGCACTCATTAATTCATTCAAAATTCATTAAAGCTTGTGCGACTTCACTTGAGATCCATCAAGATAACATGACTTTGTATGCCCCTAAAATTTCCTTTCAGCTATAATGTGCAAGCAATTGAAATAGGTGAGACATCTGAAGTCTTATGTACAGTGGAATCCAGTCAAATAATATCATCCGTAGATGAATGCAGAAGTAATGATTGTATGAGAAGGGAAGAAAAAGAAACAAAGAATGGGGCACAGATGGGGACAACAAATTGTCATTGTCTAATACAAGTTAATGTATCTGATATGTTTAGAAGTTTATGTGTAAAGGGAAAGATATACTGTACTTRATAGCAGTACAGCTTTTTATAAATTGCTAATTTTTGTGATACTTAGAAGTATGTGACTTATACTCAGAAATCCATCATCTTAATTTCCTCTTCTGTAGTGTTATTCACGATTGATATAATGTAAAATTAGCCTTTAATAAAAAGTGGGAAATACAACTTTCTGTTAGAATGAAAGTCCGTGGCGAAAAACCATACTAAAAGTACATGTCCCCAGTGTAGCCCCCTCTACACAGAAGGCTTAGCTTCAGACTTTGCTGTTCTCTTACCAGCACTCTGTTAGTGAAACTTTCATATTTTTGGGAATGCTTGACACTTCTGCTTGAGCCCTATTTCAGACCATCCCTACATACATCATCTGACATCCACCAAGTCAGGCTTTCTGTGCCTAGGGCACATATGGGGATGTGTGTATGTGTGAGCACCATACCTTTGGACCTCTATAAACTTTTTATTCTGTGTTTCCATGGCTTTTGTGAAAACAGAATTACCACGATTTTTGCAAATTTTTTCTTCTAAGTTTCTAAATTTAAAATCTTCTTTGAATCATATGAATTTTCCCTGGTTTGCATTCACACCTATGCAGAATGAGTCAATGTTTTTACTTCTTCAGGGAAATCCATATTGAATCCAAAATCCTAAGTGGATGACAGCATTGTACACTCCCTCTGTGTAGGTGTAACTGATTGTCCAGGTGCAAGTGAGCAGCAAACCAGGCCACATATATGCAATTTCACTCAGTTCCATACTCAAATATAATCAATTACTGTATTTAGTTGGTGGCACTTCTAAGATTTTTTTTACTCAAATATTTTGTAACTTACTTTCTGCCAGCCTTACAGATACAAGTATTAGAGCTGGATGAACGAGAAGAATAATCAGTGAGTATGTGCTCAAAGCAACCTGAATTAATTTCGGCTCCATTTGATGTACACAAAACAGTCAAGTGATGAAATTTATCAGTTAGAATGTGCAATAAATTATTAGTGAATGTTATATAAATCATTTAGTGAATAATGGATACATACAAAAATCAAATATGTTGGTGCCAGGGCTGAGTACTTGCATCTGCTTAACACAGTCTGGTCTGCTATAACTGCCTTTTAGTATTCTGACTTCAGGTGCTGAGAGAATAAGTGCATAATTCAGAAATGTTCATTTTCTATTAAAAGGAAGTTAAAAACTTCCTAGATTAGAGTTTCTAATTGGATGCATCGGCTTTAAAATAATTGCTCCCTAAAATTCTCTTATCATATGCTTAGGGTTTGAAGATTCAGTTTTTCATCCATCAGTCATGCAAAAAAAAATGATCTGTGGTTCAGTCAATCTACTGTGATGTTGCTGGACCTGAGACATGTAAGTTGAAATTTTCAAAGGTAGGAATAGTTTAGTGGCTGACTGCCTTTGTGATTTTCTTCCCCTTTTTTCATCCCATAACCTGTGGTTACTTATTACATTCTGTCAGTCTGAGTAGGAGGGCATTTATCTAAGTCCATTATTTACTGTTTTTTCAACAGACCTGAAACTTAGAGGTCTCCTGCTGCTACTCAGGGTTTCAGGAAAGTATTTCCCTGCTCCTCTCAGCTCTACTCTGCAATTCCTCCATGTGATGGAAGGAAGAAATGTATCCCTGTCTCAAACTTAACCATGCTCACAATCATGATAAATACTGATGATATTTTAAAATGCACCCTCTGCTTTAAAGTGAGCCTGTGTTTTTTGTTATCACCATCATGAAAATTGAAGTGAGATTTTTCAAGAAAGGTGAGAGAGTCAGGCATGCTCCTTAGTCACAGAAGCCGTGATAGAACAGGGAGGATCAGCGTGCACCTCACCAGCACAGTTTCCAGTCTTTCTGCCTGCCAGCACAACAGGAAAACAAAGCCATGATCTGAGTGTAAAGGAAAAACTTGAAAAGTTAAAAGATTAAAAGTTAAAATTTAAACTCCATCTGATTTAGGACTAGGTGACTAGGTGGCATCTGCATTTTTCCACTATTTTGGCAAGGAACTTGTCTATACATGTTGATGTTGTCCTAATTACCTGCGTTTTTTATACTACATTGTCTGTATATATTTTGGATCTATTCAGATGCAACACATTTAAAATGTCTTTAATACTGGGCTGTCTTCTAGTCTATGATACAATTTAAAAAACAAGCAAGCAAACAGGAAACTGTTCATTCAAAGAACCTCATGTAGGAATGAATAGTGTACAAAAATACAGATAACATAAATATAGATCATATATTACATATTGGAACAACATTTGAGTAAGTATACTGTAAAGCTAATGTTGGTAAAACAGCTAGGGAGCCAACAAAACACCACAGAAAAAAATCTGAAGCAAAGCTGTCTCTTGTTATGACAAGAAACAGTAAGTTATAAAACATATTCTAAATATATATAAAATCTGCTTTTAAAAATACCTTAAATGGTAACACTTGGAAGTATTTCAGATATAACTTACATCTCTAAGCACATTTCTAAATCCGTACCAAGATTAATACTAACGGAGTAAATATGCATTCTTTTGACAGATGGGACAAAACGTTGCAAGCAAGAGGACTTTCTGCTATCTGGACTTTATTCTACTGCTATCTATTAATACTGCCAGAAAGTTTCCTCATTAATCGTAGTATTCCTTCCTCTTTAATATAGACACTGTCCAAAAGGATCTCACGACAGCTTAATGAAAAATTCCTCTTCACGTATTTAGATGAAAAGTCTGATGTCTTTTTTCTCACCTTGGTTCTTTTTGTGGTGCTTTCTGTAAGATGCAATGCCATAATTTATACTTGTCCTATGTAATCATCAATCCAATCATTTGCCTTATCTGTGCTTTTCATAAAATTCATAATTTATATGAGGCCCCCTGACATCAGAGAGACCACATTTTGAAGTAGTCCAAAACATCCCTCACTTCATCACTCAGAATTTGGGAATAACTTTTGGTTTTCCGGGCTTTGGCGATAGCATGGGTCTAATTGGCACTGAAATGAATCATAACTCTCAGAAAGTTCTGTCCTGCAAGATTGAAAGATGTCAGTGTGAGCACTTGAAAGTTAGCCTGAATGATTAAAAACACCTTATTGTAGTTAATAACAGCTTTTTCTTCTAGGTGACACGTTGGCTTAATTTTAACAAATAACTTCTTTACTATATACTGTACTCCCAAGATATCACAGCATATATTTCATACCACCGTCCAAGTGGCTAGTAAAAGACAAAGGCTTTTATGACTTTTTAAATAGAACTAGCAAGTGTATTCCCACGGAGTTATTTAACTTGGTTCTTTTCCTTGTACTATTAAATGTGATATGCCAAACCTGTCGCTTTTGCAACTTGGAAATTTCTGTCCAAGCCTTTATTATTCTTTCTTTAAAGTAAAGAAAGAAAATGAGTTGACTGGTTTTGAGGGCTTTTTCACCCACAAATGTCATGATTCCGTTCTTTGTCAATTTCTACAATGCTTGAGCATATTCATTTTCTCTCTTTGATGACACTGTGCAGTGTAATATGATAGTAAAAATATGGCAGATTTGTCCTACTCGTAGACTCGGACACACATTCTACTAATTTAAAGTGATACTTTTCCTCTCAAAACATTCATTTCACAGCAGTGCTCCAGCATCAACAGCCCCATTACCTTGTGTAGTTACGTATGATGCATTCAGGAGGAGCAGTAACTAGTGTCTGACTTTCCAGGCCATTCTTTTCCTGAGAAATGGAGATGCCATGGATATCACACAGCTAATACTGTGTCCCATGCCGTCACAATTTTCTTTTGACTTTGACTTTAAATATCCTCCGTCTTGCAAACAATTTTTTTTCATTTCTTTTCATCTCATTTCAGAAAAAACTTAAGAAGAGCACTATTGTTGTGACAATTTAGATCCAGACCTTATACATTCCTTTATGTGTTCGAGCCTGTTATTATCTCAGTGCATCACACTTTAAATGAAACAGTTAGACTGAGCATAATCTATAGAGACATTGAGTAGGTGGTTGCCCTGGCAACAGAAATAAAGTTCAGGAAAAAACTTGCTCTCCACCCCTATTTTCTTCCATCGCTTCTCATGGTCACCAAAACTGTTTTTAAGGTTTAACTATCTGTGATGTAATGGAAATCAGCTATATTAAACCAATGTTTTTTAACAATATATGATGTCTTGCCATTGATTTAAATAGAATACAGTTTGTGAAAAGAAGACATCTGCCAAAATTGATGATTGGGTGTCAGGGATGTAAATGAGATTGCAGTTTTGTGCCTCTCTTCACTTTGGGGAAAAGTGTCTTTGTCTGACAATTACAGAGAATAATTTACAGCATTACCCATATTAAAATTTTAAAAATAATATTCCTAGAGTAGAAGCTGGGCTTCTAAACTAAAAACATCTTATTGATCTAATATCTGTTAGTTACTTGATGAAGTCAAGAACTTTCAAGGTCAACCTCTTAATTTTGTAGGATCAGGTTCACCTAATTTTTTAATATAGTCTTGTATTCCATTTTAAATATGGTAATTTACAACTTACTATTCTAATGAAAAGACTAAATGTTTATGCTGCTTCAGGAGAACCATTTCACAGTACATTAACAGTGTTTATATTGGAATCAACTGGAGCACGGCATCTGGCAGGCCATGGATACGTGCRAATTGATGTGTGCATAGTTTAGGACATAACAAATTCATTTCTTCAGCCTGCCAGGCTCTGAAATCAAATTGGCCAATGAATCCTGATTGTGTCTCCTTTCTTTTAGGCAACAGAAAAGATGTCTCACCTGATAGACAATTTCTTTCAGAGTATTCTTTCTGTGATTTGTAGAGGAATTATCATGAGATTGCACACTTCCTGCACTATCAGACAAAAAGGACACTAAATCCACTGGAAGAAAGGGATTATGTATTTACTGACACTCCACTGTAGAAAACCTCCCAATAATTATTTTTTTAAAATACTCAGTTAACTAGCTAAGTTAACCAGCAAAGGCRAACCCTTGCCTTGGTGTTTGTCTGTTATTGTAAATCTGAAACTTGAAAGGCAATATTCTATCTAAGGGAAAATATTACAAAAAGTGAAAGTAAAGTGTACTAAAGAAAAGGAGTGTACAGTAATGAATTATTCTAATGATGGAAAATTGGCATTTTTTGAGCGTGGTTCACTCAGCATACTTTTTCATCCTGGAGTTTCATTTAACCTCAAATTATATGCAAATTTAACTAAATATGAAGAAGAAAATAATTTTAAACAGATTCACAAAGCAGTGCTATTGAAAACCATTTGTCTCAGGACAAAGAACTCCCGTGTCTCAGGAGTATGCTCTAGTCCCAGGTTATAGGCTTGATTTAGGTGTATCTTTCTCAACTCACATCAAGGCTGTATCACTCTCAATAATATTTAGATTTTCTTAAGGTGGAAGAGAGAATAAGAGTGACTGTGATCCTGCTTCAGTGAATGTTTTAATATTATCCTGTGCAGGAGGAGAGGCATTTAAACAGGAAAGATTGCTACAAACACATTGCAGAATAACTTAGGTACTTGGCATTTTCTTAAAAAACATAAAAGCCTGATTCAAAAACTTGTCCTAGATTAGGCAAAAGAGAGTAAACTCCGTGGAAAGAATAAGCCACTCCTCTTTCTATYCAAAATGTTCAGAATTCACCGTTGGAAAGATTATATTCCTCATCCACCCAAATCAAACTGGGACTGCAAAATAGAGGAATGTTGTGGTTTAACCCAGCAGGCAGCTAAACACCACACAGCTGCTTGCTCACTCCCCCCAGAGTGGGATGGGGAAGAGAATCGGGGGGGAAAAAAAAAAAAAAAGAAAAATTCATGGGTTGAGATAAAGACAGTTTAATAGGACAGAAAAGGAAGGGAAAATAATAATAATGATGATGATGATGATGATGATGATGATGATGATCAAAGAATATACAAAATAAGTGATGCACAATGCAATTGCTCACCATCTGCTGACTGATGCCCAGCCTGTCCCCAAGCAGCGATCACTGCTCCCCAGCCCCCTCCCCCAGTTTATATACTGAGTATGATGTCATATGGTATGGAATACCCCGTTGGCCAGTTTCGGTCAGCTGTCCTGGCTGTGCCCCCTCCCAGCTTCTCGCTGGCAGAGCACGGGAAGCTGAAAAGTCCTTGACTAGTGTAAGCACTGCTTAGCAACAACTAAACCATCAGTGTGTTATCAACATCATTCTCATACTAAATCCAAAACACAGCACTATACCAGCTACTAGGAAGAAAATTAACTCTATCCCAGCTGAAACCAGGACAAAGAAGTATATATTTTATTTTATAAAATGTAAGTATATCAGTTGGTAACAAGAGAGGAAGAAAAACATCCATACATTTTAACTGACAACAGGAAGTCAATAATGTGAAATGATCCTGAAAATGCAAATGAATTCTCAGATGCATAAAAGCATTTCCAACAGAAAAAGATAATCAATTTATGCAAAACAATAGTGAAATTTCCTGTGAATTTTTTTGGAACTAGTAGGAGGAAATGGTTTCTAGAGTGATTAGACACGGGAGACATCTTTTTAAGCAAAAGTGTGATGTTAACCCAAAAAGAAATGGATTTAAATGGGTTGTTGGTCCAGGAATTAGAGGCACTCTTGTAAGGTTAAGGTAAGTGAGGTCCTGGAGCAGCTTCCGAAAATGACTAATCTGGAGGTGTTGGAGGTGGGAAAAGCAGTAACTGCTTGTAAATTTTCAAGGAAAAAATTAACAGTTTATGAAAGAGATTGCATTGTAATTGTTACAATGTGTAATTGCTACAAAGCTGTTATGATTGTGTTTCCCCAGTTTCCCACAACCAACCAGAAAAGGACAGAAAACAGAGTTATTTTAAGAATATCCTGTTACCTAATGCTTTTTGCTGGATAATTCCACTTCAGGTTGTATTATGTTTTACTGAATTCAGTGAGCAATTTCTGTTTATTTGTATTTTTCCTTTGTAATGTGCTTCAATTTCCATTTTCATTTGTATTGTTATGATTTAAGTATTTGCAGAGGGAGTTGCATACATTCAGGGAGCATAGGAGAAACAAATGGAAAGGCTTCAAAGATGGTAAAATGTTCACTATTGCCTTCACCTATATGGAAAATTTTATCACTTAACTCCTTATCACAGGTTTCACTGGTAATTATTTAATACATCTGTGAAGCTAAGTGCCCCCGCAGAGATATTAAATTCTTACATTTTCTACTGATATTAACTTAAGTGGAAGTCATGCTGGTGAGACCTGCTGATGTATGCAAAACAAATCATCCTAAAAAATTTGTCTGAAAGTGGAGGATAAACACTTTTAAAAATTATTTTTATTTTTTAGTCTTTGAGTTAATCCAGTRTGTTTGCCCAACATATTTCCATTTAATGTGGTCCTCAACAGAAAACTGGGCAGTGGTGGTAAACTATCGCATTAGTATTTAATAAAATTAAACTACCTTATCAAATTAAGAGAAAGGAAATATATATGAAAGTCTTTACATAAAGAAATCAAACCAAAGGAAATGGCTGCCTAAGTTGCTGCATGGATGTTAAAACTCCAAGTAAAATCAGTTGCTGCAATAGACCTTGAAGAAACAATTCTAAGAAAATGTGTGATGCTAAATAGAGATGGGCCCTGGGAAAGTCAAAGGTGAAATAAGAAAGCAAATTAAGGTCTTTCTTCTAAATGAGGAGAAGTATTCAGATGTTAATAAGCAGGAACAGGTACCACAGAGGGAAAAATGAATGCAGTATTTGCGCTGGTACTTAAAAGAGGAATGTGGTTAGAATAACGTAGAGAACAGGAGGACAGAGACAATATGATGAGAATTTACAAAGCCAAAAATAAATCAAATGTGTGATCTTTGGACAAAGCAAATATGCTGCCACAAGAACCTTGAGGAGCACTGTCAAAGTAGCTTTCTTACATATTGGCAAAAGCAAAAAAAAGAAATCAAATCAATCATGTTCTTTTGATTCCACAGTTTGAAGGGAGAAGAGATGTGCAATGTTCAGGTGGGTTGTTACGTATCACACAGCAATTCCCTCTCAGATATTGTTGAGCGAGAAAGGATTGACAGTCTTTCAATGCTTATACATACAAAAAAAATAGCTGTCAAAAAAATAGCTGTCAGAATGTATTGGTGTCAAAACAAAGCTTGTGAACAAAATATCAAGGAAGGTGAGGAAAGGAATAAAATAAACCCCATCAATACCACTAAAATAGTTTACACTTTCCCCTAAGCACCTCTAAACACAAATATACAAAACTCAAATCTTATTCTGGACTCCTCTTTCCCAGTCTTCTCCCATAGGATCTTAGTCCAACATCCTTTGGGAACATCTATGTCACTGGCTTTCTGAGTGCGTTGCATTTGCACGATGAGGAAAAACCAAACAAAACTCATGGACTGAATAGGAAATACAAGCAGGGGAAGAAAGAAAAACTAAATCACGTACATGAATATATAAATTATACACGTGATTGACATTCACACTGAGATTCTTTTAAACTATGCTGCCATAATTACACTTACATTAAAGCCCTTTCACACTTCCACAGAGGCCGCAGTGTAAACCTCTTATGCTTATGATATCTTAGAGACCATGATTTGGGGTCTACAATGACGCAAATTAGAGTGGCACTTGTCAAAAAAAGCAAGATCTGGATTTATGAAACAAGGAGTTCAGATTAACAACTTGCCTAATGCGATGAATTTAACTTCATGGAATTTGAAGCACAGTAGCACGCTGCCAACACAAATTCTGCTTGCAAGAACCAGCCTTTCAGTGACTTATGTTGTTTTCATATTTTTGTGTTCCAGACAGCTGTAATGGAAAATGACCAGATCAGGTTACTTTCTTACAAAATCCTATACCTCCAGGTAAATCTGCCCTCTGATACAAATTCCAGCTTTCTGCTCATAACTTCTGGATCTGGAATTTAGCCTTTACGTTATTACAATACTAAAAGTGATACACTTACAAATACAATTTCAGGGCATTGACAGAAGTCTTAAAGATAATGTGAACATGATGACTGTGAAGCTGTGAGCTCAGAAGCACGCCTTGTGGTACAGGAAACTGGATGGTACCACCAAAGCAGATAACAATGTCCATTCAGCCAGCTATTCTGAGGATAAAATACCATCAGATTTTTAATTAGATTTCATTTTTCATGGATTGCAGAGAATCTCAAATGCATATAGCTATGCGTGCAAGGCTATATACATATATGACCAGACATATATATGTTTACAATATGAATAATGAATAATAAATATTGAGGGGAAAGTAGACATGTAGGTATGCATATATACATGCATACATAAATATGCATACACATATGCATATACATATACATATGCACTGATAAATTTATTATTTGCTGGTATTCTACTGAAAAAATCAACATGTATTTGCATAAAAAACATGTGCAGTATATATAATCTTAATATATGATTTCATACTGTTTGGTGATGTTAGGTCTCAGACACTAAGGCTCAGCTTCTCAAGGGTGTCCAGACACATACCTTCCGTTGATGTCTTTGGCATCTGGGACTCTACGTCCTTTTTGAAGATCTAACCCATGGTTTCTCAACTACCGTCATGGTGAAGTACATGCAGACTATAATCACAAACTTGGGTTCCTTGAATAAAACCAAATTAATGTCACTTTCAAGAAACTGAAACATCTGAATTATGGAAAAAATCATGTCAACTGAAAACGACATGTGAATGGAGATTCATAATTGCAGCAAACCTACATTATTCATACCCAGTGCTTAAAAAAAAAAGTGTCTTCTTCAACCTTCAATTATCTCCACAATAAAATAAGATGGTCCAATTCTTTTCTTTTGTTATGCTATTTTAGAGGTTATTATTTAAATGCAATGTGCCAAGTTATCTGATTAYAATAATTAACCTTGTATTTTGGCCTCTTCTCATATTCAAGTTCATCATGAAGTAAGAAAAAATTATAAAAGAAAGACCGAAATAACTTACTGAGAAAGATTTTAAGTAAGGATTTTTTTCCAAGTCCTGTTTGCACATTTGCAAGCAGGATTCAGGTGTTTAAACACAGGTATGAAGTGCTATTTTAGGTAGTGTAGTGCAACCCTGATGTTGCAGGAATTATCTGCTACCCCTGCACAAATGTTTTGCATCTGGAACATCTACAACGGCACCAAACTCCTGCATTAGGCAGTTGGATTGCTCCCAGGGTGTCTGCTTATTAAAGTCTGTCTAAACAAGTCTAAGGTTTAAGTTTTAAAATCCAGGTAACAGCTTGCAGTAAGGGTGCCTGTTGCTTATCTGTGACATGGTCTTTGCTTAGATCAATTTTTTTTTCATTGTGTAAACTCTGATTCCTGAACCTTGTCTTCATTTTCCCCATCAGGACCTGCCTTAGAAAATAAACATTTAAAACCTGGTAATTTTCATTGGTAACACTAACATTTTTTTTCCCCAGTATTTGATCACTGCATGTAATTTGGTTTTCAATGTTCTAGGGCTACACTGAAGCTGACCCCATGCAAGTAACAGGCAGGCAGGGTGTCCAAGGAGTTGTCCTCTTTACAGTCTCCGTATGTGGCAAAACACACTGTAGATGCAGTGGCCGAAGTTAGTGCCCACACAGAGGGGACGTTCATGAAATAAAATGGGTAAGATTCCTGTAACATCAGCCTCTGTTCCTGCTGACCAGGTTAGCAAGACCTGGAAAATTGTGCAGGTCACTGTATCAAGGGGAATAGAAAAACTCGAGCTGCCTCCCCTGGGTCTTCATGAGCAATCTTCACTGTGTCCACTAGACCACTATTGGAGTATAGTTCTCTCCATATCACTTTATTCACCATATCACTAGCAAACGATCACATACCAGTCTTTTAAATGTCCGTAACTATGTTTGCCCCTATCAACATGATTCACATGCATTTTCTGTATTTGCTTGTAAGTGTTATCCTCAAACCGTAGTGTAAGAAGCTTAATTCCAGAACTTGAATATTTCTCTATAAATCTGCTCTAAAATGGATGACTTAACATCTTTGATTGCTTGTTGCAATGCAGCTTATGAAGCATAATATCATTTGGAGTTTCACAGTCCTGACACAATGTATACATAATGTACTGTCAATCACCTGTGCAAAGCCCTTGAGATAGAAAAATCGCAAGCAGGCATGGGGAGGAGTATGCTCTTCTGACTCCCTCAAGTGTCTACAGAGGGATATTTCATTATGTCAATTCAGGCAACGTAAAGGCTAAGAGCTGAACCATGCAGTTGCTACCTTCAATTATTTACAAATCCACCGCAGAACACACAGAAATGGCTGACAGCCTTGTAGGAACGCTACTGCAACAGCTCTGTTCTCTGGGCTCAAATTATCTTATCTGGTGGAACCATTCAAGTTCCTTAAAACAGATAAATTATTTAGCGTTCTGTTTCTACACCCCTTGTTTGTTGCCGCTGTGCTGCCTCCTTCCACTTTCTTTTAGAAGGTTGCCTTTAACAACATCTCCTTCAATTTTGCTAAGTTTTCCACATTACCTAATAAGGAAATAGCAAGGAATAAATGTGGTCACAAGGTTTTAGAACATCAGCTCACTGATGTTTTAGAATCCAGTCAATTTTGACAAAAAGTTAGCCTATTGTTAATAAGACTACAACAATACCTTATTAACAAGAAGACTACACAAACTCAGAAAATGGACACTATTTTATGCTGCTTTTACTCCTGTAAAGCATGGTAGTTTAAAAGGTGCTCTGAGCAGACATCACCCTTAACTTTTGTAACAATGTATGTAGCCTTTAACTGGAAAAAATATCTTTGTAATCTGCCATGAGAAGTACCATTTATATATCACCTTAAACTTGTTTTTAAAATGACAAGGAGAAATTAGAATAACATCATTCAATTTAATATTTATTGTAGACAGCCGTAGTTGAAATTCTTAATTAAACTTACAAGGTTTTTTTTTTTTTCTATCCATTTACTAGTCTTCCTTCTAGTGTAGAATAGAACTTTTTTCTCATGTTCATTATTTTTGTTTAATAAATAAGGATCTTGCATGTGCATGTGTATTACAAGCTACACATTCCTGGAACAAGTGCTCCTTCCTCAGAGCATTTCCTTAGCTTGATTGTTCAGTGAAGGCATTTGCCTGAAGCACAGTTATGGCAGTTGTGGGAATGGTGGTAAATAAATCCAGAGCTTCTTCAGCATTTTATGTAGCTAGCTAGATGAACTTCTTGCTAACTGAAAAACTCACAGAACTTTTATTTTAGAAAATGCAGTAAAAACAAATGTCAGAGCATCAGCAACTCAAGGTCTTTTTCAGGCATGTTACTCCTTATCCTTAGCTTAGCCTTTCCCACCGAACAAAGAGCTTCAGATTGTTGTTGGGTTTTATTTTTTTTTTTTAAATTCTGTAATGTATTGAGTTACACGATATTGTCTACAAGTTCGCTAGTCTTTACACTGTTCTTACACAATGTTTTATTCTTCTAGGTCTATTGCATGAGTTGACCCATGACAGCTATCTTTCAGGAACCTCTTAGTTTAATGTTTTTGGCAAATTTATTTAAAGCTATTTGCATTTTCTATCAGATGAGCAAGGATGTTGGTCCTGACATTGTTCTGCACAGTATCCCAATAGATGCATCTTCAATATGTGTTATTTTTTATTTTAACTTTACAGTTATATATTTTGTATGTAAAATTTTTTGTATTGCAGTGTGTATTCATGGTCAAAGAATTAATTTTCTACCAACATTTTCTTTATATTCATGATCCTTCATGATCCATTATTACTGTAGTTATGCACTTACCTTTCCTTATTTTTTTATTATTATTTTTTTAGTATAAAGAATTTATAAGCACATTTACAGACTGATTTTTTCCCCTGTCTGAACAGCTCACCCTTACACCCAACAGTAAATGTCAGAATATATGGAAAATTCTAAGGCAGGTGACATCTTAAAACAGTGGAAGACTATTTATGCCAGGTAGTTTAGTGTGTCAGATCGAAAGAGCCATATCTTCAGGGGAGGGCCCTCATGGGTTAGAGACAGATAAATGGCACAGACTTAGAGTGAATACAGCTTATGAGATAAGCCTTCTATTCATCTTTTATTCTGCAAGTCACTGCATTATGAGGATATTGCAGGGATACAGAGTGTGAGATAATTGTACTATATAGAACAACTGTGTATAAGTCAGCATTTGGGGTGTAGTGTTAAAAGTTTAATTTTGGCTGAATTACAGTTTTGTTTAGCAGGGTTCATTATTGAAGGAGGATGAAAATAGAGAAATACACAAATTGATTTTGCATTGTATTTCTCCCTGAGATATGCTTTTTTGTATGGGCTGCCCTTTAAGAGGTTATAAAAAACTCATGTTCTGTTAATAGAAAATAAACTAAGTGACTGCAAGTATCCCCAGGCCTTTGCAGGTGCTATTCTTTAATGCAGAGTAGAAAAATAAAGCTTCTTATACTATGTTCGTAAGATACCACTAGAACTTTCTGGAATACTTTCCCCTTCCCTCTCCTCTCCTCTGCTCTCTACTTCACTCCATGGGTTTTTTTCCCTTATATTACCTGTCTGTTAAATCCCAGACTCATGCACAATGGGCACTGGCACAGTTTTAGTGAGCAATTTCTTCTGTTTTCTCACCTGTTGAGTAGACATGTAGGATAGTAGACTGCTATCTGACTACTTACAGATGTTTGTCATCAGACTAAATGAAATTCTGCCTGCAATACTGATATATGCACAGTGATCTATACTCACTTCCAGTATGCTAAAAATCTTTATTCAGAAAGGATATCATAGATATACCTAGCTTTTTCTGGTTTTGTTTGTTTGTTTTTCCAGTCTGTGCAAAACACAGTGGCTAAAATCTTCTTCAGTCACAATTCTTAGTACATCTCTCCCTGTGTTCATTCCTAGGTATCTCCTGATCTGATGGCTTTTTGATGTTTCAATTCCAGTTCCTGAGGAGTTTTCTTATTTCTGATTAATTTGTGCTAATTCATTTTTCCCTATCACTCCACCTTCCCCCACACATTTGCTCTTTTTCATCACATTTCCCTGTTGTTCCTGAAATTCCATTTGCATCCCTAAGCAAAAAATATCCCTTTCCTTTCACCTGTATTTTTGCAAATGCCTTTTTCAGTATACAGAATTGCTATCCCTGGTCAATAAAACCACTGCCTTCCAGCTGTAAGATTTATAAAAGCTGTTTGAGAGACAGAACCATCCTCTGGATCAGTTACAGTACATTTCTATTTAAGCTGTCTGGGTTTTGGGGGTTGTTTGTTTTTTATTATTTTTGGTTTCTGTTTTTTGTTTGTTTGTTTTGTTTTGTTTTGTTTTTAAAATTTCTTGGGGCTGCTAAGTCACATTCTTAGCTGGGATAAACTGGCCTATTTTCATTTAACTCAGGGAACTATGTTGATTTATGCAGTATCTGGTCTAATTTCTGTCTTTAATGGACTGAATGTTCTTGCACTGCGAACCTGTGTTTTACTCTACCTGTGGATTTTATAGATGCCTAAAATTAGCTTGAAGATTGCTTATGGCCAATGCCTCACTCTAAGTATTGTGCTATATACTATAATTTATCAAGGGTCTGCTACAGTCAACATCTAAAATAGGAAAATCATTGTAAGCCATTGATGATCGTGCTTATCAGAGCTACATAAATAATATTAGCTTTAGGTGCAGAGTAGTGGAATAAGTGAGAGATAGCTAACTGAATTATACAGCTCAATTATACTAGCTGAATTACTGAATTATACAGCTTTATGGGATCAATATTCTTAAGTATCAAATTAAGCATTTGACAGTTGAACTGATTGAAAATGTGTGTCTTTGCTGAAATAAGTTTCCTTCAATCCTATCTGATTCTGAGGGAAAAAATACGGTAAAACAAAGTTTTTGTTTTTTGTTTNTTTTTTTTTTTTTTTTTTTTTTTTTTTTTTTTTTAATTTATTTCCCCCATTCAACAGTTTGGGAAACAAAAGAAACAGTTCTCCAAAGAGTTCTAGAAGGTACTTCACATTCAGTCTTAAACTATGGTATTTGCTCCCAAATACCACCTAATTTGGGGTTATATTCAACAAGTTCTGTTGTAAAAAGAGCACAGAGAATTAGTGAAGTGAAGAAGAACCATATTTTTAGGAAGATGCTTGCACCGTTGCATAGCAACCAGGTGCACATCGTTTCATCTGAGGTGAGGTTTTCTGAATACCATTTTATTAAAAGCTGCCAGTGTCACTTTCTCCATGCAGATACTGAGGAGCATTTGTTTTCATTTTGTTTATTGAATAAAATCCTATACTCGCATGTCATAGGATATTATCATTTCTTTAAATCTATAGCAAAAAGTGCGGATGGCTGAAGAGCTGACGTTTCTAGGCACAAGCCCCCTAATAACGTAGGAAAGAAGAAATCAAACTTGAAAAACATTATTGCTTTCTTTAAACTAATAAATATCTTCTAGCTGGGTTAAAGTATAATTATTTTTACTTGGCATCTTTACCAGTAGAACATGACATGTGTTAAAGGCACTAAAATATTGGTAATTTTTTCTTTATGGGTCCTTTTTGGATATATCAACTGCAAAAGAAGAGAAAATGCTGTTTAAGATAAGTAATTTTTCCTACCAGTCTTCTGTTAGACCAGTAACAGAGATTTCTGCTGTGTCTGGAAACACTGCTCTGTAAACCGAAGTTTGTTGCATTTACTCATTTTAGAGAAACAATATTTTTGCATGATTTCATAGAAAGGAAGTCTCTAAAATTGTTCCCTCATTGACAGTATTGTCTTGGCATGGACACCAAACCATATTGCAGGGTATATCGCGTTAGAGGCATCTGACTTCCCTGTTACCAGCAAGGAGACATCTGGTTCATAACTTTTAGCATAGCATGTCTCTTGATGTAGCGTCAGCATCCTAAATCAAGCACGACAAAAGCTCACACTTGGAGATCAAAAGCCCATTTGCAGTATCGTTAATTTCTAATTGTGTATTAAAACCCAAATGAATTGTATTTACAAGAGGATACATACATTCAAATCAACATCCATCTAAAAAGAAATGCCCAGTTTGGAGCAATTAAGATATTATTCACAGGGGTGTTCCTACCCCAGTCATCGAGGCAATGTCTAGTGCTGCCTGGATACCAAGAAACCAGACTCTACATCAGCAACTTATACYGTATGAAATGAAGATTAAAACAAGCCATTGTTCTCCATCACAGCATCTGATATGGCTTCCTGTGCAATGGCCCTGAGAAAGCTCAGCGTGCATTGATGAGCTAAACAATCTCTGTCCAACAGCCTGATACTGTTCCTGTGAATATATTCTTGAAGCATTTCCACAAAGACTCTGAGATAAAGTGACTCTGAAAATATGAGATTTCTAACGTATTACCCAGTGGGTTCAACTTTAATTTCCTAAATAGATATCTCTCATATGGAGATGTAAAGCTACAGTGAGCTGCTGTTGGATTTTTTTTTCTGATTGCTTTATGAGTGATGCTTACCCTGTCAATGAGCCACACTGTTTAGATGACCAGCTGAGATACAAGCAAAAAAAGAAAAAAATCACATCTGTACCTTCCAGTGTGAGGCACCATGTATTCGCATGAACCCCTTCCCACTGTGTGCTGGTTTTGACTGGGATAGAGTTAATTTTTTCCATAGTAGCTTGTAGGGTGCTATGCTTCAGATTTGTGCTGAAAACAGTGTTGATAACCCAGGGATGTTTTCGTTATTGCTGAGCAGCGCTTACACAAAGTCAAGGCCTTTTCTGCTTCTCACCCCACCCCACCAGTGAGGAGGCTGGGAGTGCACAAGAAGTTGGGAGGGGACACAGCCGGGACAGCTGACCCCAACTGACCAATGGGGTAGTCCACACCATATGACGTCATGCTCAGCATATAAAGCTGGGGGAAGAAGAAGGAAGGGGGGATGTTTGGAGTGATGGCGTTTGTCTTCCCAAGCAATCGTTACGCATGATGGAGCCCTGCTTTCCTGGAGATGAGCGAGTGGCCATGTGGTGCTTAGTTGCTGGCTGGGATTAAACCACAACAGTTCTTTTTGGCACCCAAGATGGACCTCGAAGGGTTTGAGATAACAACAGGTTTGATTGGAATGTGCTAGATTGAATTTATAGTTGTTATTGCTGTTTAGCTATTAATCGGCAGGCTCCTGTGCTTGCCATGGGGCTTGCTTGCCTTACTGTATATTAAAGTCTCGTGCTCGTTAGTGGCTGCTTTTTGCTTTTGCTGCTTGCTGTACTGCTGTACTGCTGATCATCTTACTSTGCTGTGCCTGGGAACATTYTGRYAACAGCAAYGGCGATGCGCCTGGGCTGGCAGACGGCCAGGGCATCGCTGCTGTTTCTGTGCTGCTGTACTGGACAGGCTGGAACTCCAGTGTGAACTCGAGTCGAAGGGACTGTGACCTGTGGATGAGTGCATGTGGGAGCAGGACACCCCGAAGCGTCTGTGGCTGTGGATAAGTCCACACCAGAGCAGGTACATCTCGAAGCATCTGTGGCCATGGTTACGTCTGTGCCACAGCAGGTATACCTCTGAAGGGATTGTGGCCCAAGGATAAGTCCACGCTGGAGAAGGACCTTGAAGCATCAGTGACTGTGCATGAGGTCATGCTGGAGAACCTCAAAGTGTGTGGCCATGGATAAGCCCACGACAGAGCAGGCACACCCCTGGAGGGACTGTAGCCATGGGTAAAGCCATGTTGGAGCAGGTTTACTTCTGAAGAGACTGTGGCAGTGGGTAAGGCCACGCTGGAGTAGGTATATCTCTGAAAACATTGTGGCCCATGGAGAAGGCCACGCTGGAACAGGTGCACCTCAGAGTGACTGTGGCTGTGGATAAGTCTATGCCACAGCAGGTTTACCCCTGGAGAGACTGTGGCTCATAGATGAGGCTCCACTTGAAGCAGGTACACCCCTAAGGGGCTGCAGGCTGCGGATAAGTCCAAGCTGGAGCAGGGGCAAGGGGAGGAGTTCATTGCAATGTTAAATCCTATGGTCTGGTCCAACGGGACCAGTGGTGGAGATTGTAATGGATATACCTTTAAATTGTTGTAACCCATGATTTGCATTGCATGTTATAGGAATTACTATAGCAGGAACCACCTGAACCAATGGAGGACAAGCCTTTCAAGAAGCAGTGCAAGTGCGGCAGTGACACAATCCGAGCTGGCATTGGTGCCCAGTAACTCCACGCAACACACCACCTCTCCTGTCCTGAGTGACCACCATAACAGATGGAGCCCAAAGTCATGGACCAAATGAACTCAATGAATATTTTGTGGACATTTGTGAACATTTTAAAGGCATTTTATGGACATTTCACAGGTGTGGTCCATAGACTAAGGGAATGATATCTGTGTATTATACCAAAGGATGGGAAGGGGAGTGGTGGTTAATGAGGTTGTATTGGATAGTTGTCGTGGTTTAACCCGGCAGGCAGCCAAACACCACCCAGCCACTCGCTCACTCCCCCCTGGTGGGATGGAGGAGAGAATCGGAAGGGTAAAAGTGAGAAAACTCATGGGTTGAGATGCTGAGCGTGATGTCATATGGTATGGAATACCCCGTTGGCCAGTTGGGGTCAGCTGTCCTGGCTGTGCTCCCTCCCAGCCTCTTGTGCACCTGGCAGAGCAYGGGAAGCGGAAAAGTCCTTGACTAGTGTAAGCGCTACTTAGCAACAACTAAAACATCAGTGTGTTATCAACCTCATTCTCATACTAAATCCAAAACACAGCACTATACCAGCTACTAGGAAGAAAATTAACTCTATCCCAGCCGAAACCAGGACAATAGTGTGGGACCTGAGCATGACGTAAATGGTATAGAATAAGGGGCGGAGAATGTGCTGGGTTTGGCTGGTATAGAGTTATTTTTTTCCATACTACACAGCTAGTATGTAGCTATGTTTTGGATTTGTGCTGGAAACAGTGTTGATAACACAGAGATGTTTTACTTACTGCTGAGCAGCTGACACAGAGTCAAGGCCTTTTCTGCTTCTCACCCCACCCCACCAGCGAGGAGGCTGGGGGGGCACAAGAAGCTGGGAGGGGACACAGCCGGGACAGCTGACCCCCACTGACCAAAGGGATATTCCATACCATATGGCGTCATGCTCAGCATATAAAGCTGGGGGAAGAAGAAGGAAGGGGGGGATGCTCGGAGTGATGGCGTTTGTCTTCCCAAGTAACCGTTATGCGTGATGGAGCCCTGCTTTCCTGGAGATGGCTGAACACCTGCCTGCCGATGGGAAGCAGTGAATGAATTCCTTGGTTTGCTTTGCTTGCATGCGCAGCTTTTGCTTTCCCTATTAAACTGTCTTTATCTCAACCCACGAGTTTTCTCACTTTTACCCTTCCAATTCTCTCACCCATCCCACCGCGGGGGGAGTGAGCGGCTGTGTGGGGCTTGGTTGCCGGCTGGGGTTAAACCACGACAGACTGCTAATAACAATGCACTAAAATCCAGCATGAAGAAAACTCACCATGAACTTCAACATGATACACCTCATGAGCATAAAAGACAAAGTCTATCAAGTTAACTGCTTACTATAAATTATTGATGTGGCTGTATTTATTGCATACAATTAAACAGCTCTTACTTTATCCTATAAAGGACCATTACAGGTTTGCCGTGATGGCTAGTTAATTTACAGCCCACTTCGCAGTTTTATGTTGTGTTTAAGAAGAACGCTCACCTAAGCTAACAGCGCACAGAGCAAACAAGACTTTCAGAAACAGACACTGAGAAAACACAAGACATGTTTGTTTTCTGTTGCTCCAGGGTCTAATTTTTTTTCCAGGTATAAAGGCTGTTTAAAGGTGGCAACTATTATCATAGGCCAAGGAGAGAAAAAAAGAAAAAAAAAAAAAAAAAAAAAAAAAAAAGAAGAAAAGCCTGTTTGCTTTCAGTCTAGTTTGTCACTTCAAGATCCAGAAAATGTGAAATGTTTCTAGATTCTCAGAAGGATTGAAATATTGCCCCTATCCTTTGCTTCCACTCTGCAAATAGGCTGGGCACAATCTGACCTGTTAAATTCTGTCAAGTCAGTTAGTATCCCTCTGACTCTTTCCCAAATTTATAGATTTGGGAAAATACAGTCTTTACATTTCTATGGTCTATAGTCTTTACATTTACACACTTATTAGTGAGGATGAATTGTTTTTAAAGTTTTGATGGAAGATCGTAGAGCAGTTCGGTAAGTATTCAGTAAGTGTCGAGAAGAAAAAAATATATAAAAATCCAGGAAGCATTTTCCTAACCCTGAAGTGGTGAAATTTCAGGATAAGAGGATGTTTTTTAAGTTACATCAGTTGATGTATATAATTTTTCTATATATTAGCCATGTATCTGTCATAATCAAATCACTAAAAATATATTTTGGAAGTATTAATGAACACTTCTGCTGTGATCTGAATAGGCTGTCCCTCAGAACAGGAATGTGTACATTCTTGTTAGGATACATTCAGAGTTTACAAGGGATGAGAAAGTAGCCATTTAAAAAAAATATAGTTCTATGTCATTGCCTTAGTGCTTTTACACAGTAGACAAAGTAAATTGAACTTTCATTCAGCAGTCCTACCAGCAAAATGACTCCTCATATTTTACTGTAGTTACCAGTGGAAGTATTGGCTAACCTATTCTTTATTAAAATGTTCATTTTCCTTGTACTGCAATGCCCCTGGCCTTGGCATATTTCTTCTGAGCTGCTGCTGGAAAATTCTCTGTGCTTGGCAGAAGTCAAGAATTTATGATGTGCCTCTGAGCAGCACTGAGGCAAACAGCAGAAGCTGTTATCCTTAGTGCACTTTTGCAAGGTTATCTGTTAAAATGTGCATCTGATCTGAAATTCCTGTTTGTGTTTCAATATTATTTTGATGCTGCCTAACCAAAAAAAAAGAAACAGTAACAAAAGTCCTCTGCCCAAGATGGTATTCAGGAGCTGAATAATCGCATGAAACACAGATCAAATGTTTCTTATCTGCAGGGCATTTTAAAATAAGTAGAAAAACAAGGATGAATTACCCTTGGCCTTGTTAAGCCAGGCTGTGATGTGTAGCATAAACCTGGACTTCCATTATTATGCTGACTTTGGATAAGATCAGAACCTATGTCTCAGAAGCTATGACAGCCTTGGTTCTGCAAAAAACGTATACAGCTAAAGTCACAGTCACAGGCACACAGTGAAGGTAAATTCCCATGGGATGTCTGCTAAATAATTCTGCATATGAGTCCGTAAGGGTGACTTCCTTGGGAACAGTATTTCTGCAAATGCATCTTTCAATGACAGAAAGTTTGCATCTTGGAAATAATTCAATGTTTCTTGCTTACTTACTTTATCATGCTGGCTCATGCTTATGGGGGGTGGTGTGAGGGGGGATTTTAAAGGTTAAGTTTCCTGTAACTTTATGAAAAATGAAGTGGTCTCTACTACACACAGGAGGACTGGAGGATCAAACTCCATACCTTCATTTATTACAGTTAAAAAAGTTGTACTTTTCCTGTCCACAAGAAAATTCTCCACGATGCCATTTGAAGTGTTTTTCTCCCAAAGAGTTCTGAAATATTATCAAACTACCATGACTTTAACAGATTACTGCAAGGTAGATGAAACATGTTTGCTGTTTCTGTGCCTGATCCTTCTAGCACAGATGGCTGTAAATGAAGTTCAACCCACAAGTAGTCACTAGTCTCACATGACAGGATCAGCTGTGTCCCAGTCTTAATGTATTTTTAAGGCAGTCCAGGCTTACCTGGCTAATGTGGAAAGCTTTTTCTCAAGAGGGATATTTTCAATTCTTGGTGTGGTGGTGGTGTGAAAAGAAGAAAAAAAAAGCTATCACCAAAGCAGGTTATTTCAAATCTGGACCCGAGTTCCCAGAAATGAGTTGAAAACCTCACATTTAATTTAGCGGGGTTTGGCTCACACTATTAAATTTGTTTGGTTTTGATTTTGTTTTTTTTTTTACTGAGAATCAAATCCAAAGTTTTTATGGAGGCTTGAAATGTTAAATAATTTGTTCCAGCACTTAATGTAGTTCACTGACTGCCTAAATTACTTTCTAATGCTTTGGTATATCTCTGAAAATAGGCTGGCTGATTTATCAGTAAATGCACCTTTGTTGACAGCTGTTGTCCAGTCCTTTGTGCACCACTATTTTTTATAATGGTTTTCCTCCTTCTAGATGATTATATGTCACAGTACCCTAGCTTTTAGTAGCATACGTCCTGATATAGAGTAAGCTATGTTCTGGGGAAAATATATAATTTTCCAGTGACTAATCCTGACCTGCAAAACTAGCTTCAGTGACCATGCCTGTCTTGGTGACCAGGACATGAAAATAACCTCAATAAATATGGGCAATATATATTTTTTCCAAATAAATGGAAACTTAAAGGCACAGTGACAAGTTCTTAGAAGCATATACTGAGCAAAATACAGGTCGTCTTTCAAAATTCCTGCTAGGCAAATTCTTAGAGGAACCTGCTACAAGAGCATCATGATGATTTGTGAGTCACCTGGTTTTGTTTACTTGTTTTTGAAAAATTCCTTTTCAGCATCTTTTATGATCCTCCCCCTTCCTTTTTTCTATCTCGCTTTTGTAATCATTCTGTTAGACAGCAGTTAGAGTTTGATTTCTAATGAGATCATCTGCCATGATTTATAGCTTGTTTTCTTCTTGAGCCAGTACCCTTCACATTGATTCACGCTGAGTATTATTTGACTGCTCAAATAGCTGTATTGAATTCGGCTGAACTACTGAAGGAGTATGTTTCTTCTCAAAGAAGAAGTCAAGACTAGCAGAATCCATCCCTATAATAATTTCCATACCTTCTGTGAAATGTTACAAAATCTAGACTCAAGAAAGGAAACCAGAACCCCATTTAGGCATTTTCTTTATAAATCCTTGTTATCTGAGTTAATTCCCATCTTTTCCAAGTATTAAATATTGTGTGAGCAGGTGCTCACATTAAAAAATTGACCCACAGATTTTTCCTGCCTATGGTGCAGCTTATGTCTTGTCTCGTCTCAATCTATCAAGCATCTCCATCTTGTACATGGTTGTGTTTCTTCCGCTGCTTCACAGCAGGATCCTGGAGGGTAGAATTTCTTCTGTACCTGTACTTAACTGTTGTCACCAAAGAAACAATGTCACACTTATTTGTGTTTTAACTGGAGCAGACATTAAAATGTATGTGTTTATTTTGGTTTACTGTTTTGCTTTTCTTTTTAATCATTGCCATCTTAATGTCAGCATAATATATGCAATATATGGTTATTTTTGTTTGTCCTCTCTGTTAAAATGTTGAATTTAAAATACTGTGCAACTGGCATAGGAGAAGGAATAAACAATAGATATGCGTGGGAAGAGGGTCACTTTTATTATTCATATTTTAAGTTACTGTGAGAAGATATTTTCAATATTTCTTAAAAAACTAAGTGCCCCAAAGTCCTAGTGTACCATAATAACTGTCAGAAACCAAGCGGCTAAGCTTTTGAGGGTATTTTTGCAAATAAAATGCATTCTTTAATGTTTTTCCAGTTCAAAACTGAAAGAAAACCCAAATATATTGATCCAAAAGTCTCTTTCAGGGGAAATAAATGAAGAGCAAACATGTCATGCATAACTGCTGCCAACAGCCTTAAACAAATAATAGATACTCAAAGCTGGTGCCAACTACAGAAAATAAAAAAATAAAGGGTATTTTTTAAAAACAAGTCAGAGGGTCTTAAAAGAATAAAAGTCACTGATGTTTTGGACTTTAAGTCCTAAATTGCATGGAGGTGCTATGTCCATTGCGATGGCTTCCCTTTTGTGCACTGAAGACTCTATGAACAGCCCTATTAAGCCAGATCAAAGACCAATCTACTACAGCATCAATATCCTGTTTCCTCTCATGTTCTCTGTTGGATATTTGGAGAATAAATAAATATAATTTTCCAGTTTATAACCAAATTCCATATGTAGGCGCTGTTACTTGCAATGTTTAGCCACCTGCAGTACCTGCAGAGATCATTTCAGAGGTGAATTGTTAATTAGATCCCAAAAGATTGTCAGTGTTTTTTCAAATCTTTCTTAAATCTGTACAGTAAGCTGATTACTGCTGCTGTCTGCAGTGGGGGTGGGAGAGGGGAAGGTTAGGTTTACACTACAGAAATAAATGCAGTGGGATGCTGGCAGCAACTGAGGCTGGATGAACAGATGGGACTTTACCGCGCTCCCTGCCAAGGGTGAACACTCATCCATGTCCTGCACTCAAAGCAGAGAGACATCATTTTGTCCCATCTCCCTTGCAGCTCACCCTTTGGGGTCCATTTACCAATGACAAGCAGTGTGTCAGTCCTTTGTGCCGACAAAATCTTTCATACTTGGCATGGTTTTCTCTTCAAACTCAGGCTTATTTATTTATTTATTTGTCTATTTAGGAGTGCAACCACATGATCAAACTTAGCTTATCTTGTTTCTCTCTGCCAACATTATTTCTCATCACCTCACCTACAGTGCAGGATAAGGTGTAGAATACCATCTATATCTTGTGCACTGTTTCAGTACATTAAAATTGAGTATCAAAATATATTTTGGTTTCCTATGTAAGAGTGCAGACCATGGAGTTTTAATCTTTTATTTTTCTTTTTTTCCCCTATTCTACAGCTTCCTAATGTAAAATATATTGGTAAAATTGTACCTCAAAGCATCCTTACCTTCCAATTTAATAGCTGTTTGAAAAAGATATAACTTGGAAGTCTGGGAAAAAACAACAATATTTGGCAATATTTTCAAAAATGTTTAGGGCTCAGTTTGTGATTTACCCTTTTATATTTACTCTTTCACTAATTTCAATTGATCTTTCTTTATACTGAGAAGCTCTGAGATAAAAATAGAATAGAGAATAAGGTTTTCGCTTCACAATCTTTCAATAAAGATGGATTGAATTATGCTGAAGAAGTAATATTATGTATGAAATCCACATTTTTATAATGGAGAAACTGGTGTTTACATTTAACCAGTATCCCCAAATGGTAGCATGGACTATCCATTACGTGAAATAGAAACTGTTTATAAGATTCATTACCATGAGTTGAAACTAATTTACGAGACCAGGTTTTCATGTTCGTGTTTTTGGAAAGCAACCATTCTTTTAAAATCGAGCAGTAGTGTAACATTTTATATGATTTTGATTTTAATTAAATTTTAACATGTATTGCTTTATTTGCTTGCATTTTTAGCCACAGGCTGATTTTGTTATTAAAAAAGTGTAATACTGTGTGTTGGAAAAAAATGTTTGTAAATTAAAAACTGGCTTTCCACATTTGGGCTCAGTAATGGCTTTCTCTAGTGAATATTGCAGTATCAAATACTGAAACAGATACTCACTTATATAATCAGTGTTTCATATGTGTTTTTGACACAAGAGAATTTGTCACAGTAAGATCTTTGGTTATCTAAACACATTATACACACAGTTTTTTKAATTTCCTCTAGAGGAAAAAAACATTCTGCCACAGGGAGAAAAAGGAGGGTCAGTTATATCTGTGATAAAATGAATCTGTGTGTTTAATCCAGATAACTTTGAATATATGCAAGTTAAATATTGAATATTTAACACAGAAATACTCTAGTGGAAGGCTGAAGCTGCCACTTACCTCTATGTAAGACCAAAAAATCATTAGCATACAGTGCAATTCTTTCTCCAAAAACAGATTACACAAATATCTTTCTTTAAGTACACAGCCTGCTGGGTAACAAAATGTTGTTAGAATCAATGCAGATTTCAGTCTGAAAAACAATTTGGGGTAGCACCAGCTGTTTTAATGGTCAGATCATTTTAACTCTTCAAATATAATGCAGCAATGTGTCTTTACAAAATCAATAGCTTCTCCAATTACAGCTAACATGGTTCTCAAGACAGGCTACAAATGCCATGCAATTACACTCCAAGGCACTATTTCTTTCTCTTGTGCCAGCTCTTCTTGAGGCTGGAAGGAGCAACTAATTTCTTATTTTCTCAACAAATGTTTATTTTTTCAAGTATACTAATTATTACGAGTAGAAAATCAGTTTTGCTTGGAAATTTTGCCTTTGATGTGAATTGCAAGGGAAGAAGCAGAGGTCCCTGCTTTTTGACACATTTATTTAGTGGGAAAAAATTGTCAGTTTAGTCTCCTTGATCCCCATAAAAGAATATGCATAAAATCCATGTTGGGTTCTGTAGCCATACTCAGTAAAGATGGGAGTGACAATCCCCCGTTGATAAGTCCCATAGAGTATCTGTCAAATGCATTTGCATTTTTGTCCCATCTGTAGTGATCTAGCATATACCTCTCTTCCTGGTTCTCGCTCATGTTACAAGATAGTTCCTCCAAGACTTGTTCATTCTGGCAGAAACACTTTGGTCTTACATCGCTGAGCTTTGAGCCACTGAGTATTTCATCACAGAAATAGTTGGTCAGTGTGTGATACACAGTGAGAGAAAATGAAAAAGTTTCTTGGCAGAAATCATTCACCCATATATCTCTTCCAAGCTCCAACAGAGCCAGGTAGCCCATCTCATCCACAGATTCTAAGGGTCACCAAGCCAGGGAAGATACAATACTATCTCCCTGTAGTGTATCTTCTAATTAAACCTCTGAGAAGCATTTTAGCTTGAATGCCCCCCTACAATCCAGTAACACTGGACAGAACAAATTCCATCATAACATTTTGAAAAACAAGAGAAGTGCCATTTTCCATTAATTTTGAGGGAAATTCTATTTTCAGCAATGAATAGCTGAGGGAAATGCGAGGATTAAATGGCTGAGTTCAATGGAGGTCACAAAAAAAATAATTAGCCATAAATGAAACCAGTTCATATGAAACTTATTGGAAATTCTGTGTTATTTAATCAAGTGAGGGGGTTTTGCTTGTTCCCTTCCCTTCCCTTCCCTTCCCTTCCCTTCC
>JAYKAV010003186.1:0-100964 GCA_035582835.1 Phoebastria nigripes | reverse complement strand
GCCAGGGGAGGTTTAGATTGGACATTAGGAAAAATTTCTTTACTGAAAGAGTGGTTAAGCATTGGAACAGGCTGCCCAGGGAAGTGATTGAGTCAGCATCCCTGGAGGTATTTAAGAGACGTGTAGATGAGGCACTTAGGGACATGGTTTAGTGGGCATGGTGGTGTTGGGTTGATGGTTGGACTTGATGATCTTAGAGGTCTTTTCCAACCTTAATGATTCTATGATTCTAAGTGAAGAGCTTGCAAGCAGAACAAAAGTTAAATTTCTACCTATTAAATAAATATATTAATGGTACTTACCTTCTGTTATATTTGCTGAACATTTTGAGCTTCTCAGTTTTCTACACAGTAGGAAAAGAGGTCCTGGTAGTATTCAGGAGTCACTCATGATATCCTTTTCTCTCAAATTTGGAGAAAATATTGTCTGAAAATTGTGCTTTATTTTGTACAGAGATCTCAGAATGGTTCTGTCACATTGAGATGTTATTTAACAAGACAAAACTTGTATTAGGAAGAAAAATCCCCTGTTACACCAGCTGACAGATTTGAGGAGGGAGCCCAAAGACATGACTTCAGTTACCCAAACCCTTCTTCAGATTTGAATTGTAAACATTGAAGTTCAGGGAAGTATATGCTGAGAACAGACTGCTTCTAGTCTTTCAGACCTAAGGAAGAGCTTACATTCCTGAGAAATTTCTCTGCCTCTTTCCAGCTTTATCAGTTGATCCGAAAAAAGATATTACCTTGTCTTGTTCTATTGTTTTAGACCATTGTGGCTACACTGATGCAGTTGGTTATACACAGCACTCTCAAGTGGGAATCAGAAACAACATTTCAAGACCCTTTTTCAGTTTCCCACCACTTGACGAAATAATCAACTGCAGATACCTCTACTATAAACAATGTTGTTAATGAAGTAGGGACTCGAAAACACCATGGAAAATATAGCTTCCCATGAAGACAAAATACTTAAAAATAGCTATTTATTACCTAAAGGTGTAGACATATTTCAAACAAACTCAGCTTTTCTGTAGTCATGTGCATACAAGAGCCTGCTGGAGATAAAAAGTAAAATATCTACAGCTGAGTCAGACAAAGGAASGACAAAATAGGCTTGTACTTACCCTTCTGGCTTGTGCTTGGTGTGTAGTCACACAGCACAATAACATAATGACAATAACTTCCAAGTGAAAACAGAGTCCCATTAAGACTTCGTAACAGCCTGTAACTTGAATTAGCTCTGAAACAGTACAGATCTTGAAGGCTATCATGTGAAACTTACAATGCCCAAGTACTTTTCATTGCTTATTTATTTCCCTTCAGTGTCCACTAAATATTCTGCAAWTTTTGTATGGTCACTACAGTTGTTGGCAGGGTAGTAGCAAATTCGTCCCAGTTTTAAGCAAAATAATCAAACTCCTAAGAAACCTTGAATTTTTTTGCTATTAATGTCTATGATTCCTCATGTGTTTTCTTATGCCATATTTAAAAAAAAAATACTGGAAGAAGTAGACTATCAGAAATAATGTTTCCTGAAGATAACAACACTGTGGATCACCATCCTTTTGGAATACTATTCTAAGCTTTGCAGCTGATTGTTTTTGTACTTATGATCACAGCACAGAGAAGCTCTTAAGCACAGGTATATGGCTGTATTACTGGTTTATTTATCGCATAACAGCTTACAGGTGAGGTGGGCATTTTGCTTTATTATTTGAATGGAGTATTTTGCATAAACAGTTTGTTGTATCAGTGGGGCTATAACAGACTGGAAGAATTTTGGACCCATTCATTAATGATTTGATAATAGAAAAATAAAATCTGAATAAATGCTACACAATTTGTTATTAGGTGATAACAGCTAAAAGACCTAATCTTCTAACTTCTACATACATTCTTTAGTGGGTGTTAGAAATAGCTAGATATATAGGTCATACTGTTAAGAAATTGTCTCTTCCTTCAGATTCAATTTAAAAGTGTGTTGATATTTGAACAATATGGTGAGATGACAATTAACTTACCTGTTACCACTAAACAACAAGCAATCAGTTCACTTATGCATATCTTCTTATATTACCATGACATCCTAATTTTTTTTCAAGTTGCTGCTTATTAAGAAAGATTTGTCTGAAGGACAACTATCCTGATCACAAGCTTTCCTTAAGCCCTTGGAATAACAAGTGCTTACTCATTTTTTTCCATTTGCAGAGGATAGGGTAGTATGAGCATGACCTTGAGCCACAAAAAGGTACACAACAGGTACTCAAGCAGCAAAAAAAGTATCCTGGATAACTTCATATGTATAGACATTGATGCATGTGTTACTTGGCACTAGGGAATTTAAGAGAATAATAAGATGCCTGCTTTTACTTTTTAAAGACAGTGACATACAGAAAATGATTGATCACAATAGAGAGAATTGCATAATACGATGTCTTCCTGACTAGATAAATGTATTAAAAATGTGAGAAAGACCAGTGGGTGATATATAGCAAAATAAATACGAGTTCACARTGCAGGAACACTGGAAAGAAAGCAAAAGCCTCTGCTGTTTTCAGACATACATACAGAAAGAGTTTCAGGTAAGAAATGGGGGAGAATAGAGTTGTTCTGCATAGGACTAGTTATAAATTCACCTCAATATCATAATTGTTTGCGATTTGCATTGTAGTGCAAATCCTTAGTCCCAAAATGGAAGTTAGATCCTTAGTCCCAAAATAGGACATAATATAAGGCGCTGTGGAAAACACTGTATGAATAATAACAAAAGAGGAGCTTAGAAGCAAGTAGACAACACTGTCTGCTTTGATGATAGGTAGTAATTGCAATAGCAGGATTTCACAACATTTCAGTGGGAATTATGGCAAAGACCATTTTTCTTTCCGCCCTCCAGTGTTTCTTGGGAGCCATTCCAAGTGCCATGGAGCAAAAACTGTAAGAATATTTGACTGGCCTTAGGTATTTGGAGGAACTTCTCCAAAGTGATTCCGGTCTGATAGTTTATGAGATGGGCTGTTAGAAAATAGGAAAAAGTAGTCAGTGTTAGTAAAATATTGCGGTAGAATTCATCCCTTTATCTTGCTCTTTGTAATAAACAATGAATTCTACAACAATATTTGGAACTGGCATGCGCTGGTCAACTTTGATGCATACTCCCTAGTGAATACTCAAAAAGGACAAGGGTAAGGGAAAATATGGGAATTCTGCAGGAAGAGGTAGTTGTTCATTCGAACAAAGAGAAGCGACAAACAGAGGATCACCACTTTGTTTCGGCCAGAAGGAAACAGGTCTGCATCAAGCAGAGAGATATTTTTTAATCAGCRTGAAAAGGATAGCTGAACTTGGTGGTAAATTAGGTTACCTAGTGATAATGAGCAGAAGTGAAAGGGATAATAAATCAAGCAGAGTGCAAGCAACACTCTCTAGATCAGATTGCAGCTTGGGGAGGATAAGAACAAACTGAATTTTGATGAGGGACATTTTGGTAGAGTGCAAGAAACCATACTGGAAAGCTTCTAAGACACCACTGAATTTTAACTTCATTAATAACTGAGAAAGGGAAATCCAGACAGCCATTTGTAGGTAATACCTTTAATAAGATATGAAAAGGAGATAAGACTGTAGCATATATCGGGAGATTTATATTGTCTGTCTATCCTTTTTGATTACTCATGCACATTCTCAGTATGAAGGAGAAACTTTCATTGCCTCCATAAATTATCACCTCTTACAGGTATATGTCCTGCCATTTATACACACTGAGCAACTCTGCACTCTTGGAGCAATTCCCTTCATCTCCTTGAAACTTTCTGTGGAGTTAAGTTTGACTTGGTGTCACTGACAGACTCGAGGTGAGGAGCATAATCCTGAGCGAACTTCCATAATGCTCACCTCTCAGTCTGCAGCCTCAAATCTTCCACAACAGTAAGCATACAAGTATCTGGGAATCCAGGTTTCAAAGCATTGCAGAGAACTGTTAATCAACCTTCTGTAAAGTTTATAGCGAAGGTTCGTTACCTCCTGAGGTAGAATACCCCAAGATTTTCTCTCCTCATCCATAAAAAGCACTGGGATTTGAATGCTACTGTATTAGAGATCTGACTGTTTTCTCTCTCCATTGTTATGAACATTAAATTAAGACCACTGTTTTTCATCAGCATTCCCAGTAGTCCTCTAATATCTATCCCTCAGCTGAGAAACAGAATGTGAGATAGAGAGCAGAAAGATTTATTTATGTATGTATTGATGTATGTATTTATTTATTTAGAAAGGTTTTTTAAGTATTTAATTACTTCAGAAGATATTTGGCTCAGGGAAAAGAACTGTTTGTTTCCAAATTGCCTACAAGTAAATCAAATACTGGGCAACTAGGAAGATCAGCTACAGGTTCTTTTTGAAGAGGTAATCTCAGTTTAAATGTTTTACCCTTTTGCAGAAGTCTTTGTAAAAAGTTGCTATAGTTTGGGATGCAGATAGTTCAGAAGTAATTCTATATAAATAACCATGTGAATGCTTGCTAGAGCTTTCATTGTATTTTCAGCAGGTTGCCTGCTCTTCCATCTTTGAGCAGAATTTAACTTAATCAATATGGTTTTATATTACTTTTTATGATTACACAACTGAAGCAAATTGAGACGAATGGTTTATGATATGACAGAAAATCAAGATGTAAAAAGGTTCTTGCATGATGTTCATCAACTGCAGAAACAGACTGCATTTCATATTGACAAGTGGCAACTCATCTTAGCTGTTTGTCACTTCTCCTGAAACCTCAGAGCCATACCTGCTGTGGCCACCCAGTGCTTTAGGTGTCTGACCCTACCAAAAATCATGAACTGCTATTATCCTTAACTGCTGCAGAGAAGAAAGACTGCACATCTAGCTATTATTTAATTTCCTCAGACAAACTCACCAAGGAGTTTTTGGGCTTCAGGAAACAGCCCAGCAGCAGGCTTCAAGAAAAATAAACTCCCACTTTCAATGTATAACTTTTCTCCAACACCACTCTGAAATCTTAGTCCTTATTTTTCTGACACTGTGTTGAGGTTGGAAAAAGAAGGGGAATAGGAAGGAACTGAAAGTTCATTTTGAGTTTCCTGTGTGAGTATTGTACACTGGAAACACTAAATTCTCTCTTTGCTGGTCAAGAAGTGACTGAGACTTTAGAAGTAGCTGTGCACATTACATTTGTGATACCAGTTATGACAGAGGAAAAGATATTGGAATATATGTGAGATCTTCACAGGCAATGGCATCAAGCCAAGAAATGGGAAAAAAAAGATTCTTTTTTTTCTTTCTCTGTTGTGCTCATCTCTTGAGGGCAAAGTTCATACAGAATTTTAGGAAATGGAGGGAAGGATGAGCAATCAGGAGCTGGTAAAGACTGCGGGCTCTCCTTTAAGCGTTATAAATTCAGCAACACTTTTCTTGGGGGGAGAAAGCACAGGAACGTTGTATAATGTTTATCTAGCTATTACAGACAAAGTAAATCAGAAATCTTTTCTTTTTTTTTCTTCCCTCTCTACTTCTTTCTGCCTGATTTAAGTTCCTGACCCTTCTTCTCTGGTTCAGGAAGGAAAGATAACAATCAAGCTAGATGTAACAATTCAAAATATGTACTCTCGAGAAAAGTTAACTAAGAATACAAGGAAAGAATATGTAGGTTTATGGTAAGTAATTCATTAAGGGAGGGGAACCAGTTGCTTATATGAGAGAATTTTGTTATTTAAAATGGGGTAAAATTAGGAAGAAAACATAGACTGTATATTAGGGGAAAACAGCAGAGTTTAAATGGAATTATTTTGATTCTATCCCAAAATTTTAATGTTTTTGGTCAAGTTATTACAGTTTATTGTTACAATATCAGCAGATAAATAATAATATTTAGTACAGTAGTGGTTGCTAATCTTCTAAATATCTGGGCTCTTTATTCTGTCATTCTTCCTTAGAGCTGTATGTAGGCCTCCATAAAAAAATGAGAAAGAAACTCAAATCATATACCAGTAGCGCAACTTCTGCTTTTCCAGGGTTGTAATATTTTACTCTATCTAATATATGTGCTTCCTATCTGTCTCCCCTTTTAAATAGCATTGACCCACAGACCTGTGTTATTGAAGTCTCAACTTTTTCAAGAATCTATGAACTCTGAGCTATTATTTTCTTATCTCTCTGCTGGTTCATTCCTCCAAAAAGATTTCTGCTGAATTTCCCATATTGAACTACTTCGTTTAGCTTTTTCCTCAACCTGATATGTGTTAAAGAAGGGAAATTGAAGCTCACAGAGACTGGTTTAACTTATTTACAGAGGATGGATTCAAGGATAGAATCACCCTAGGATGTCATTCATGTTTTTCTAGGTATTTGTTCTTGGGCTGATTGTCAATAAACAAAATATCTCTAGCCCTGCAAAGTTTTTATATTGAGAGGTTTAGTGAACCCCCTTCTGTTAATGTTTTAAAAGTAATGTCAGAAAAACAGGAGAACGAAACTGGTAAAAAATCAAGTTAGTAATGAAGACCTAATACCATTTACATGTTGTCAAATGTGTTTGTCATACTTTTAACTCTGAAGATTTCAGATTTTCTGATCTGAAGCCTTTAGAACAACCCAGAAGGAACTAGGTTATCTCTTATATTTGTTAATCTACAGCTCTGAAAAACAGGTATTGCCACTTAGATTTCCAGAATGCTTTTATTATGTTCTTTGCTTCACCTCTTTAAAAACTTCTCTGGAAATTAATGAGAGTTTAATATAGTGTGATATGTCACATTTTACATGCCCACTGGTCCACTAAATGATATTTACCTTGTCAAACCTGTGAAAAACATGCATCTCAATTCACAATACAAGCAAATATTGACAGCTGTTTAAGTTCATTAGGCAGTGCTGTCCACCAGAAGAGTCATGAGTTGAAAACAAGCAGCAGCACAGATAACAAACACCAACTGTAAATAAGATTATTTTTGCAAAATAGTATGCCGTCTAGTTTATGGGATTACAGACATATTCTCTGAGGAGTTTCTGCATTTTTACTACTCCTGTAATGAATTATAAAAAAACCCAAGATTTCCTTTTTAAATAATATATTTTTTTAGGAAGAATGCTGAAAACAAGAACATCAGGTTACAGTAATGTAACAGTTTGATAATGAGATTAGGCTCTTAGTTCACTGTTCTTCTGGCTAATCAGTAGGTTAAATTCAAATTTTTTGAAGGAGATTGTGGTGGTGTATTTTCCCCCCTCTCCTGGGCCACTTGTTGATCTTGGAAATTTCCATGACACCTCAGCCTTGGTGTAATGAGTCCCTTGACCGTATCAGAAACTCTGCATAGCTGAGGCTGGGAACATACTCCTGCTGCTCAGCCCAGGTGTCAAGTAGAACAACACTGAAGCCTTGAGAATTTTTAGTAATTACCACCTGGGACTGTGGCCAGGGCGGAAATTTACAGATGACTAAAGCCAATCATCTTGCGAACCTATAAACGGTGGTCCTAAGTGAGACCCTCTGAGCTCTCCTGGACCACAGCGGGCTGCACCCAGCATCTCCCTCTCAGTGGGACGCCTCTCAGAGCTTGCAAAATCTTGAGCTAACAACATTTGGAGGCCCGTCGTCCAACGGGACCTGGGCTGAAACTCTTCACTTCTCGAGGCTCAGCCCTCTCCTGTTGAGAAATGCTGAGACATTTTACGTGAATATTTCTTCACTGAACTCAAGGGGAATTTTTAACAGGTACCTTTTGTACATTTTTTTATATATATATATTTCTGTCTGTGTGTGTGAACTAATAGTAAGCATAATTTGTAATTAAATTGTGATTGTAGTAGACTCTACTAACACTCACTTAGTAAATATTAAATTAGTTAATGATTAAGTGCTTCTAAAACTGTGAATGAACCCTAGACTGCTGCTAAATGCATATAATCCCTTAGACGTAAACCCTTAGACATAACATGATTTTTCTTTATATGTTTCATTCGTCATACGTTTATTATTTCATATGTAGTAAGTAATAGAGTGAACCTTGCCATTGAACTCTGTTAAGTTGCACCTTTATAAAACTCTATTAAAATCACTTTCTGCTAATACTTTTGACGGTGATTCTTTGGGCGGCCTCTAAACCACTCATTTGTGACAGAGATACTTATTAACATCAAAATAATTAGGAAGATGACACTGAACAGACGTGAGAGAATTTTGTTACCCAAAATATTCAAAAAGTAGGCCAAAAAAAGGCCCATTTCCTGGAGGCTGACAGTTGTTTTTCAGGGATTTCCAGGCAAGWGCTTCAGACAAGTCTGTGAAGAAGTTTCCCAACCCTTCACCTGCAGGTTGAGAATTCGCAAGGTGCACTGCGTGCCTCCGCCAGGCCTGCAGATGACTTCTCGGGGCACCCATCTTTGTTCTCCTGCCCACRGCTCAAAACCTCACAGGCTCTCTGCAGTGCTTGGAGGGCTTTGCAGCCAACACCACAAAGTGTGCCATTAACATCTTTTTAAATGGGATATTTAATTATGCAGAATGATTTTCACATTCTGGAATCACAATTAAATGGTTGTGCAGAAGGTTTTCTTCAAAGCAAGTGTGAAATGGGTAGTGCTAGTTCCCAGCTGAGACAACTTGGTAGGTGTTTATTTGACAACCACCTGGCAAGTGCTTCTCTTTCACCCTGGGGAATAGGAGAAAGCAAGTGAAGGAAGGAAAAGGAATCTGAGAAAAAAGACAATGACTGATCTACAAGGGCTGGCACATTTTTTTTATTTCTCTGATTTTTACCTTCATCCTCCCCAATCCCTTCTTTTTGCCCCTTGGTCCATCCCCAGCTCCAGTTCTATTCCATCATAGATCTCAGTCTCTTCCCTGCYTGTGGTTAAACTTTTCTAAGTTTCTTGGAATATATCCTGTGACTCTCTTATATGATCTGTTTTGTCACATCTACTTTCACTGCAGGAAGGCATTTTCAGAGGATCCAGTGTATGCAGCCTTTCGATGGCAATAACAGATGTATGGTAATAGTAATTGTGAGGGATTAAAGCATGCTCAGTTAAGAAAGACTTCAAAAAAATTTAGCTGCTAAACACTACTGAGTCTGTGCTGAGCTTGTACAAGTTTTTTTTTATTTATTTTATTTTTCCAAGGTGTTACTGAACTGACAAGATACATTTGCATAGTGAGAGACTCAGCAAAAGACAAATCTTTGAAACACAGGATTCTTTCTAATCAGACATAACACTCTGAATCCAAGGGCTTTAAACTCTAGCACAAAGCAAGTGTGAGTCCCCAAATCATCTGTAGTTGAAGAAACAGTGCATATGACATTCCCATGACAAATATAAAGCTAGGTAAATTTCCAGCTCAAATAGTTAAAATGCAAAAGCTTATAAACCACTGGAAAAAAGGTCTAAAAGAGAGCTATTGAATTATCTAAAAAATAAGGTTTGTACCTAATAGCATGACAAAACCTAATTATTTTATTTAAAACACCCCCAATATTCTGAAGTTTGGAAAACAAGCTATTTTCAAATCTTGGATGCTAGAACAATCCTGTGCATTGTATAAACTTCTTTTTGGAGATGCAATCAAGCTAAAGACCACTATTGTCAGCTTATTTATACCTATATTGAAAACTATCACAAAGTATATCAGCTTGAAATTTTCAGTTGGAAAGTGTGTTTTCATCAAAAATGARATTTTCTTCAGGAACTTGTTTTAGAAATTTTCATTTATAAAAACAAATCAAAATAGCACATACTGAAACTGTCAAAACATTTTGTTACATCTTCTAGGAACCTGATTTTCTTTTTTATTTGTTTGAAAATATATTGGTTTGGGACATATCTTACATTTTGTTTTACATTTTTGCATAGCATTTTTATCCAGGAAACACATCCAGATCCAGATTCTGACACACATGGTTTCCTTACTGAACATTTWTATTTTGGATTGGAAAAAATTATTGAAATTTTGGAGTTTTCTGCAGAGCCACACTTCTTGCATAAGCCCAGCTCTCCCTAACAGGCCCAGGGAGCTACCATTTAAAAAATAATGCCTGTCATTGTGGTTTATATGTCAAGTGTATGATCTTTTAAACAACATAACCAAACACAATCCAGGACACTATGSATGGGACATGTTCTTCTTAACTTATGCAAATAGTTAAGCCGCAGAAGGCAAAGGCAGGGCCTGGGAGAATGAAGAGCTGCCCACTGTAGGAGAAGATCAGGTTCGAGACCACCTGAGGAACCTGAAAGTGTACAAGTCCATGGGACCCGATGAGATCCATCCGCCGGTCCTGAGGGAACTGGCGGATGAAGTTGCTAAGCCACTATCCACTGTATTTGAGAAGTCGTGGCAGTCTGGTGAAGTTCCCACTGACTGGAAAAGGGGAAACATAACCCCCATTTTTAAAAAGGGAAAAAAGGAAGACCCAGGGAACTACAGGCCAGTCAGCCTCACCTCTGTGCCCGGGAAGATCATGGCACAGATCCTCCTGGAAGCTATGCTAAGGCACATGGAGGACAGGGAGGTGATTTGAGACAGCCAGCATGGCTTCACCAAGGRCAAGTCCTGCCTGACCAACCTAGTGGCCTTCTRTGATGGAGTGACTACATCAGTGGACAAGGGAAGAACTACAGATGTCGTCTATATCTGGACCTCTGTARGGCCTTTGACATGGTCTCCCACAACATCCTTCTCTCTAAACTGAAGAGATATGGATTTGATGGGTGGACTGTTCAGTGGATGAGGAATTGGTTTGATGGTCACATCCAGAGGGTAGTGGTCAATGGCTCAATGTCYGGATGGAGATCGGTGACATGTGGTGTCCCGCAGGGGTCCGTTCTGGGACCAGTACTGTTTAATATCTTCATCAATGACATRGACAGTGGGATGGAGTGTACCCTCAGCAAGTTTGCAGATGACACCAAGCTGAGTGGTGCRGTCGACATGTCTGAGGGAAGGGATGCCATCCAGAGGGACTTGGACAAGCTSGAGAAGTGGGCCCATGTGAACCTCATGAGGTTCAACAAGACCAAGTGCAAGGTCCTGCACYTGGGTCRGGRCAACCCCCGGYATCAATACAGGCTGGGGGATGAAGGGATTGAGAGCAGCCCTGCCGAGAAGGACTTGGTGGTACTGGTGGATGAAAAGCTGGACATGAGCCAACAATGTGCGCTCGCAGCCCAGGCGGCCAAYCGTACCCTGGGCTGCATAAAAAGCAGYGTGGCCAGCAGGTCGAGGGAGGTGATTCTGCCCCTCTACTCTGCTCTGGTGAGACCCCACCTGCAGTACTGCGTCCAGCTCTGGAGCCCTCAGCACAAGAAAGACATGGACCTGTTGGAGTGGGTCCAGAGGAGGGCCATGAAAATGATCAGGGGGATGGAACGCCTCTGCTATGAAGAAAGGCTGAGAGAGTTGGGGTTGTTCAGCCTGGAGAAGAGAAGGCTTCAGGAAGACCTTATTGCAGCCTTTCAGTACGTAAAGGGGGCTTCTAAGAAAGATGGGGACAGACTTTTTATCAGGGCTTGTTGTGACAGGACAAGGGGGAATGGCTTTAAACTAAAGAGGGTAGATTCAGACGAGATATAAGGAAGAATTTTTTTATGCTGTGGGTGGTGAAACACTGGCACAGGTTGCCCAAAGAGGTGGTAGGTGCCCCATCCCTAGAACATTCAAGGTCAGGTTGACGGGGCTCTGAGCAACCTGATCTAGTTGAAGATGTCCCTGCCCACAGCAGGGAGGTTGGACTAGATGACCTTGAAAGGTCCCTTCCAACACAAACTATTCTATGATTCTATGATAAATGTCCTGTATGTAAATTTTCTGACCCTTAACTAAGTAGCCCTTGCAAGGGAAGTGCCTGAGGAGTCCAACTAGTCATGAAAGTGCTCGTGGCAGTGAAAGCCTCTGAACTGCAATACTATCCAGGTTGGACAGTTTTCCTCCCTGCAGAGATCTTTGAAGGCTCTTCCTCTCCCCATTAGCTGCACAGAAACACGAACACTTATTTCATACAGGCTGCTTCATTCCACACATAAAAGTAAATGGACGTTAGATGCTTAGATTAGATGGTCTGGATCCTGTTACGCCTTTAATATTTCCATATGACTTGTAGCTACAAACCTACCCTTTTTCTACAGCCTGTGGTTTTATGTCACTAATGTAGAGAAGAGACGATGTAGAGGATAAAAGTTAACAAGTTTCAATTTCTTTAGCTTCTTTTACACAGTCAGATTCATGGTTTTTGGAAGTGGCTTCTTGTTTTATAGTACAGTATGTACCAGTAATGAAAACCATACTTTCTTGTGCAATCCCCCTCTTCCCTCCCTCCCCACTCCCAGCACTAGGGAAGGGCACGACAAGATGACTATGTCTCCCAGTGTTGTTCTTCAGACAGGCAAACTATTAAAAAGATATAACTCATCTTTGTCTGAATGAATTTTGTAATAGGTCTCTGAAATGAGAGCGAAAACTGTTTTCTTAATGGGATTGCATAAATAATGTCACTGCAGGTGGGCTAACACACATGCAGAATATAACTAGCACTAAAACTGTGTAAAGTAGTGTGGAGGCTGACTGCTACTTCTTGTACTCATTCACAAGATGGATAGGTGAATTAAAATCTCATTACCTGTGTTACATTATGTAGCCTTGTTATGTGTAATTATCAAAGTCAATTTGGTGCTATAACTTGATGACCAAATCTAAGGAGAACTTCAAAATAGAAGTACTTGTTAACAGCATCACAAGATTTCAGATTATAAACCATGTGCAATTTACCGGTGTTGTCATGCTATTGTTTTTAAATGTTTGTCCTTCATTCTGCTGGTATGCAGCCATAAGTCAAAACTTGCCATCACAGAATTAAAGGCAAAGCAGGAGATGAATCTTCTTATTTTTTGTGTTAACTCAAAGTCTCGTTTAAGACACATAAGAGTCAAGGAAAAAGAATGGGAAGCAGAAGTTATATTTGAAATCTGATTTTCATTTATGCTAACTCTGAGGGCCCTTATGACTACTACGAGAAAGCACACTGCCCTTCATAAAACTTTTCTTTAAACTCTGGGACATCTACATTGGTGTGAGAATAGTGTTAGGTCTGAATTCAGAACAAGACTAGAGACAACACTGCTTTTTCAATGTCATCACTGGCTTCTGAAAGCAAAGTTCGGAGAATGAAATGTATTATTATGATTAGAATTGCATCTCTCAGTTGAGGAGAATGACTTATCCTAACTCAATATCCTTCAGAATAATAACCTTTAGAGTTTCTTCCCCTTTAATCTATAAAATATAATATGGCCAGAACTATTATAACGAATGGTAGAAACCTTACAAAGCACATCCCCATACATTTGTCATAAAGGTGTTTGGTTTTGTTTTTTTTTTTAATCAGCAAGAAACTGTTAGAGTTTAGGGAAATTCTTATATTCAGGTATAAATCTGTCACCTGTGAAAGCTCAGGAATGAAAATACAAAATGAACACCCAACTCATTTCTAACAGGTGACTTGGTTGCTCTTGCAAGGTCACTGCTGTTCTTTCTCAGTAGCTGGAGAGACTGGTGGGCAGGTGAAGCAGGCTGTAATCCCGGTGGGCCACTGAGTCTGCAGTCTGCTGGAAAACAGCTTCTCAGCCCAAAGCTGACTGGGAACAACTGGTTTGGATATAATGGTACCCAGTTTGCTTTTAGAGGAGTCATGCTGTCAGTATTGCATTCATTACTTTTTAAAGGGCTTTGTGAACCTTCGACTATGAAAGGGACTTAATGTGTAAAAAGTTCCCTTTTATTTTTTTCTCGTAGACCTTCATTAGGAATTACTGAACCACAGAGAGAGAGAGAGGACTGACACTGATAGCTATCTCTGCTAAAAGTTAGTAGAGATAATGATCTTGTCTTTGTCACTCTACTCTGTAGTTTAATTTGCAGTGCAGAAGCTGAAGATAAATCTATGGGCTATAGTAGTTATTTAAGTATTAAATTCTGCAACCTTCATTCTGAGTGAAGTATGCTTTAGTCTTCAGACATAGTTCCACAGATTTCATTGGGACCTCTGGGTCTTGCTCACCAATGTAACAAAATTTGTGGTGAAAGTGGAAAACCATGATGGGTTTTCTAAGGAAGAGGGCTCTTGTGGAATGGGAATTTGTGGTATTGGGCTGTCTGTGAACACACTTTTCGTTCCCCTGTTTCCCATCCAGTGGTATGACAGCTGGGTGCAGTCTCGTGAACAATGAAGTTCCTAAAAGTTCTAGGAGAAGACAAAAGAGAGAAAGTAAACTTACTGTTTCCTATGAGGGATTGGGGGAAGGAGACTCTACAACCCATTGGCAAGAGGCAACTGGCCAACCTGTGTGCATAGGCATGGTAGCCACCATATTTGCAGCTGCAAACAGAATGAAACACTAACTGTCCCTTGCTGAGTGGGAGTTTCATAAATTTTTTAGATAGAAAGATGAGATTATTGTGACATGAATGGTAAATAGGTGTAGGGGAGAAATGACACAAATCTGTAGGCAAACAGGCCTCCAATTCCAGTCCTTATTCACCACACACTTTTGGCAGGGGGGGGAGTTGACTTTTTGTTTTTTCTGTTCATGGTATACAATCATAGCTAAGACGACTTTGTACAAGGCTTGATATCCCAAGTGCTCATATAATCCATATCAAAATATGAAAATACTAAACCTCAGCACTGTGGTCTACCTTTTGTACCTCTGCCTCGCACCTTCCTTCTGCTGTTCTTCTGAACACTAGTCAATCTCAAGTGTTTCCTTAAAAAATCAGTATCATTTTGAAAATTATTTTTTATCAGTTAATTTATTTTGGAAAATTATTCAAATTTTTGATTTAAAATGAGAACAAGATAAGTATATATGTCACTATGTAGTCACCAACGGTGTCTTGCCATGCTAGAAACAAAACTTTCCACTCACAAACAGAATTAAGTCTAGATAAAAGCACTCCATGCACAGAGCACTGAAATCACATGTGTAATCCAGAAAGGGGACCAGCACTTCTACAACTGCAACTTGAATTATTAGATTTGAATTACTAATCCTTAAAGTATTTTATGATCTTTGTGACAATAGCACAAAATCATCATTTCAACTTATACCTGTAATTAAACTGTTTATGGACATATTGACATAACATATTATTACCTACAGTTTCCAGTTAAAATTAGTATTACTTTATTTTAGTCATTTAGCACATACACACTGTACTTTTGCAGCGGAGAAAAATGTGAAATGTTTTGCAATGAATTTATTAACAATGATTGCAAGAATAACTGTACTGATATTGAATTACAACACTTACATTTTACGTCATTAACCAGTCTTTTCTACTGTAAAATTGAGGTAGAAAAATAATGCAATGCAATTTTGGCAATATCCTTTTATTGTAACCAGATTACCTACTACTGCATTGTTTATGAAGTGATGAGCCTTGCACTGAATGGAAATTTACATATAATAAAACACCCTAAAAACTGTTTCTTGCATAGTGAGAACAAAGTGGTAGAGGAATAAAAGAAAAAGCTTCTGCTAATGTTTCTCCTGGACACTGTTGTTTGCAGGAGTTTACCCTCATTTTCTTCACTGGAATTAATTATTTATCTCAGACTGAATGAGATGAAAACTAGACCTTTTGTTTCCTATCATGTAAATGCGTTATCTTAAATTAGACATTATATAGCACTTTGCTAGATCAAATTGGCAAAAGAAATACTGAACAACCGTGTTTTGCAGCTCACATGCCTTATAATATAAATGAATGTGGAGTGTATTGCAAGACAAACTTACCTTGCAGAATAACCAGCATTACTGGTACATTATTTACAACTCAAGTTTGTTGACAGCTGGCACCAGGCTTGTCTCTAAGGACTTGGCAGTCATTTGCTGTGAGGTATCTAGAGAGACACCTCATATTCCTCCCAAGGCATTGAGTTTGTAGGCATTTCCTCTGGTAGTGAAGTGATTGGCCAAAGATTAAACAAAAATTCTGCCTTGCTTTCAGATTTGTTAATAGATAAATGCAACATCAACTCACATATATATATATATGTAGCCCTGCAGAGGRCTTTGGGTCAGAGATGTCTTTGATGAACACAATCTCCACCCCAGGGGTAGTGCAATTGCATGGACTTAGCCATTTAAACGCTGTGAGGAAGCTGAACATCTCTCTGCAATACCCCAATGGTTTGAGCTGTTGAGCATATCTGATGGTCAACGAGTTTTAAGAGATGGTCTCTTTGTCATTTTACCCCATGTGATCCACTTCTTCTCTGAAGTTCTAGTTTGTCCTAGATATTTCAGTTTTTATCTTGAATACTTCTGTCACCTTGCACTTAGTTTTCAGATTCCAAAGCCTTAGAGATATTCATACAGTGAACAGTAAATACATGTATAATATTGACGATAAATTAGATTGCATCTGAAAAACACTTTTGTGAGACGTAATTTCAGTGTTCATGTCATTAGACTTCTCTGATGTAAATTGAGTATGACTCATAAATCGACATGGGCTCCCCAAAACAGTTTTGTAAAAACAATATGCCTATTTCATTCCACCAGTCCTTCTATAATAAAAGGTGAAACAGATTTGATTGTTTAAAATAAACAATAAAACGGAGATGTCAGTTCCATTACTGTCCGCATCTCTGTCTGACATAAGGATACACACTAAATTCTGACTTAATCGTTGATGTTAATCTACCAGATAAAAGTCGAAGCTTAAACGGTGACATTCAATTTGGAATATTCCACTGCAGAGCTATTCTCCAAAGTTGTTATTTGATTTGTTGCCCAGCTTTTCCATTCACTGCTCTGACTGATCACTTGTCTCCAAAAGATGCTTTATAAAGCACCATCATTTAGATTCCTTGTGCTCACATATTTTATCACTGTATGAATGTGTATGTATATATAAAAATATTGCACAAAACCCTCAAAACAATCAGCATTTTGAAAATTATGAATTCAGAAAGTTCCTAGTTCTTATAGTTCAGCAGCTAAATCTCTAATATGAATACCAAATAACAACAAATCTGTGACTGCAGATGTGGTTGACTGAAAGCTTAACCACATTTTATAATAATTAAGATTAGACTTTATGCCATGTAGTTTCATATCTCTTTTGTGCTTGTCTAGAGCACAGTATTGTTCTGATGACACTGATATTATTCCTTGCTTACATGCACAGCATAATGACTCAAAGTGTATACAAAGAGAGTGCACTACTATGTGATTTACATTCCTATTAACTGAAGTTTTGTTTTCTGAACATAAAAGTTTCAAGCAATCTGCCTTTGTTCTTTCATTCTATGTTAGTAACCATTGAAATATAGTCTTTAAAGTCTTCAAACTGAATGAAGCACTGCTACATGTTTCATTTTCTTTTGGTGTTCATTTGTAAGGATGGTGATGAGTTAATTTGTTGTCGATGGTGGAAAAGCCCTGCTGAGATTTGTATCAGTGGAATTCCTGACAGGGTTTCTGCTGTGTGCCTTTGCCAAAATAATAACTGCAGCTGATTCCCAAATGTGCTCATCCAGAATGAACTCACAGATTTTCAACAGTGCATGCAAAATTGAATTTTCTTTTCCCAAAGGTAGGGTGGGGGTCTGGGTGGGGCCAAGTTCGTGCTGTGTGGGAAAGGAGAGGAAAATTAATGTTGGAGTGGAAAGAGGAGCCAGAGCCCCTGGCAAGATGGGGCTGTCCGTTTCTAGTGCTTCCAGCAGAGCAGCAGCACAAACTAGTGGGTTAATAATAATATTAATAATAACAATATTAATAATACTAATAAAGTAATCCCTCCTGTTTTCATGGACTGTGTGTGTTGCAGATATTGAGGAGCTGTGCCTGCAGGAACTGCCTCCAGAGAGCATCATGAACTGATCATCACTGCATCGCCCAACCCCAGAGGTGTAGACGAGTAGGAGTGGACATGTGCTGCATCCCTGAGAAGTAGAGAGGATATTTCCTGGGTCTATTACAAGACCTAGGGTAAATTTTTAACTCTGAATTTTTAGGTGTTTATGACCTGATTTGATTTAACTTCTAGTCCCACAAGAAAAACAGGCAAAAAGAAGCCAAAGAGATAATGACTATAACTCTATTAAGAAAGAAAAGAACCCACCACCACTGGAAAAAAAAACCAACAAAAAAAAGGCCAAAGCCCTTCCTAAAACCTGATTCATATATTGCAGAGTAACTTATACATTAAGACCTGGTTGACTCTGTGTGTGTGTGTGTGTATGTATGTGTGTGGGCAGGCAGCTCTTTTATTAGGACTATTATCAGTGCTGACAACAGAATTACATTTTCTTAAATGGCCCTTCCCAATGGTGGGAAACTAAATAATTCCACATGTTAGATATCTCTCAGTTCTTCAGTAACCACCCAAAACTCCAACAAAATTGTTCTGCAGAAAATTTAGTCCTGGAAAATAAGATGAGAAAAAATCTTGTGATAGCAGAATGTCATGGTTTAACTCCAGCCGGCAACTAAGCACCACCCAGCCACTCGCTCACTTCCCCCATGGGGGAGAGAATCAGAAGAGTAAAAGTGAGAAAACCTGTGGGTTGAGATAAAGACAGTTTCATAGATAAAGGAAAAGCTGCGCGCGCAAGCAAAGCAAACCAAGGAATTCATTCACTGCTTCCCATGGGCAGGCAGGTGTTCAGCCATCTCCAGGAAAGCAGGGCTCCATCACGCGTAACGGTGACTTGGGAAGACAAACGCCATCACTCCGARCGTCCCCCCTTCCTTCTTCTTCCCCCAGCTCTATATGCTGAGCATGACGTCATATGGTGTGGAACATCCCTTTGGTCAGTTGGGGTCAGCTGTCCCGGCTGTGTCCCCTCCCAGCTTCTTGTGCCCCCCCAGCCTCCTCGCTGGTGGGGTGGGGTGAGGAGCAGAAAAGGCCTTGACTCTGTGTAAGCCCTGCTCAGCAGTRACKAAAACATCCCTGTGTTATCAACAMTGTTTCCAGCACAAATCCAAAACATAGCCCCATACTAGCTACTGTGAAGAAAATTAACTCTACCCCAGCCAAAACCAGCACACAGAACTGCATGATAATCTTTTATTGCGGAGGCTGATTTTGCTTGTTATTATGGAGGAAAAAGAAATATGCTAACCTACACAAATTAATATGGTATTCAGTTACAGAGCCATTCAGTAATTTTTTTCAGCTGTCTTCAAGCTACCTCCTTCTTATTTTCTTTTTTTTTTTTTTGCTTTTGCTTTTGCTTTTGTTTTTGTTTGTTTGGGGTTTTTTGTATTTATGTCATATGGGAGCAGAAATGAGATATTAGTCCCACAGATGGTGGCTTTTTGTTCAGCACTATCTTTTAAAAATTATGCGCAGTAACTTAAGTCAAACAGAACACTGTAGCCCAAACTCCAAAAGGTGTCAAAATATAAGAAAGTGACTAACTGAAGCCAGGCTTCTGTTGTTTTTAATTAAATAGTGAGAGATGAAAATCAGGATGCTCTTATTTCAAATAATTCTTATTACCTGGGGAAAGAAGATGTCACCAGCTCATACAAATGTTTTGCTTATTGTCATATAGGTATTTGGGGGGAGGGGATAAGAAGGAGAAGAGAATGAGCTTTCATAATGGCCATGTCCATATTTTGATGTAGATTTTTTGCCTGGCTGGAATTAGAATAGCCAGCAGAAAAATATTTTGTTCAATGATCTGTACTAACTGCACTTTTTTTGCTGAAATTGCCCTCCTGGCCTTTTACTTTGTTTCAATAATCAGCTCAGAAGAACGCAAAGCCAGAGGGAAATTTTAACAATGGAATGAATGTTGAAGGCTGATTGCAAACCAATCATTAGCTGTGATGACATTATTGCAGGATGCTGACTCGCCATCATCAGAGAATTGGGCTTGTGGTAAATATGAATCTGGATTTATTCGTAGGAGGAAATAAAAACACTTTAATTTTAAAAGGCTGAAATTTTCCTCACAGCATGCTGAACAGAACACCTGTTTCTGTATTGTAAGTCAGAGAAATATCCAAAAAAGGAGGGTGCACCCATCTATCATTTCAGTTATTCCATGTACTAGAGAAATGATGCCGGCCCGTTCTTAGGTTTTGCTTTTTTGAGATAGAGACGATTAATTCACCTTCCCAGAAATACAGTCAAAAAAGACAGATGTTATCAGATCAAAATAAATTCTAAAAGAATTTGCATGGGCCTCAGTTGAAGAAAGCATCTCCTTTCAAATAATCTTTGATTTACAGCTTAGAATTAAATTCCAGTTAAATGCTATTTTACAATAAAACGGACAAAACCACTATATGGCCTTGAACAACTTTAAATTACTTAGGAGGCAAGGGCCAGCTAAACCACAAACATGGTAGATCACACGTAAATCACAAAAGAAAAAATAAATCTCAAAGAGTACCTTTAGTAATGAATGATATGTGGTATATTTGATATTTTTTCCTCCTTTAGCATGTAAGAATAAGACATTTATAAGATCTTTAGACCTGTAGGTGGTTAGCATATACTAGGAGACATAGGCTTTGGTGSGTTTATTGCTTGGCTTTTGTCCCATTACAGGTGCTTTAAAAGAGACTAATATAACCTTAAAAGAGTCACCTTCAAGGTTGACAGGTAGAAACATTAATTTTCCTGGAAAACAACCTGTTTTGTTTTTTTTTTCCTCCAAATATGACATGCTGATGGAGGAAAAAGAAGCATTTATCATTCTCAAAAGAACATTCTGTTTGATGGGGGGTGAATGTCTTGGCAGAGTACCTGGAATTCAGCTCTGGATCAGCAAGGAAAGTTTCTTGTTTTTCTTGTTAGACGGGTGGAGTGTGGGGCCTGTTAACCACAGCAAACGATGCATAAAATAAAATTGCTTCAGCACAACCAGAAATTGCAACGATGTTCCTAAAGTAGATTAAAGCCCTTTGAGGTGTCCCCATGTAGTCCAGTGGCTGCACTTGGAAAGATTGTTCACGCAGGAAAGTGAACTTTGGAGAAGGACTCATATCATGTCGGATGCCCCGTACTCCAGATCCCAAGACTGGCTTAGACAGATCCTGTTTGTTTTCCACAGTTATAGTGCAAAAATGTTCATCTTATAAATATGCTTAGTTACAGGGCAGACCTTCAGTGTGGAAATCCACTACAGTATCTCCTCTTGTCCCTCTTGCAATGTTTAGTGTTTATAGATGTATTAGTTTGTAATTTCATACCACATTCACACACACAACTGACATGTTACTCTTCTCTCACCCTAACCCTAAACTTTAACCTGGATTTATTTTAAAAACAGGTCCATCTCTAAACCCTGTTGTGACCACCTGAAAAGTTGATATATGGTGATGCCCTGAAGGTTCAAGCCAGGAGAGCAAGAATCTGTGTTAGTCCTGTATGAGTACGTGGCAAAGATGAAAGTTCATCCTGATCTCTTGAGCCTCAGAAATGACCAGCTATGGACATACAGTGTTATGTTTAATATCGTAACTGGGGTGCTCATAGTCCTGAGGGTAGCACACAAAAGAGCTACAAAAAACAGTAGTTTGGTTACATATGTCTTTTTATGTATAGCTGGCACAGGACCCATCATAATTGTGGTGTCAATACGCAAGACCTCACTCCAATTTGCTGGTGACTGTGCAAGACTAATTGAGTTATTCTGTGTTACTGCCTGATATGAGTTTGGCTGTACCTGCTTCAGACTTGAGACTCTCTGGCATCCAGATCCTTCATAAATGTCCCTGTGGTAATCACCTGCTTTGGGCAACCCTCCATGAGCTATGGTTATGAAGTAATTTTCAGCATTTTGGGCCAGATCGACTTCTGCTCTTATGCATCCTGTGCACAAAAAGGGAAAGAATAGAAAATCCTCCATTTTTCTCTTATCTCAGTGAGGGCTAATGTGTCCTCATCCCTTTCATATAACTGAAATGCAGTTGAAAACAATTACAGAAGAAGCTGTCATAATTGCTATGGAATGAGGCAAACTTTATCTTAAAGCTAAAGGCAAAATTTAGGGATTGATATATTCTGCCAAATTAGTTTACAGATTGTAACTATGCCCTTTCCAAACAAACAAACAAAAAAAGATGGGGAGAGAGGAAGTTGCCCTGTAAGTGAAGGATGAAGAGGAGGAAAAAGCTGGTTGGGAGGTGAGGACTGGAGCTGGTACACCCGGGTGACTGAAACTTTTAAGCCATCTCACACATCTGACTTGGCACAAACCTTTCCAGCAGGCCTGTAAATGGCAGTCTCCTAATTCATCAGGGTCAACTCTGCAAAGATCGCTTACCTATAAAAGAACACGGACAAGTCAACAGACTGGTAAGTACATAATTTTTATGTGAGGTTTGTTTTAGAAATTGGGGCAGAAAGGATTCAGCAAGGAGAAAAAGAAAGAGCTTTTAGCTGCTTTGAGTTTCTGGGAGAGGAGGGTAAAGTAGGAAAAACTTTGGTGTAGAAGTGTGTATGAGAACAATAGTCACTTCTCAAGCTTGGTTCCTGTTTGACAGCACAGAGAGAGTTGAGGCCATCTCTTATTCCATCAAAACTTTCATCGAGCCAACTGGCCAAATCAAAAAAGCATTAGTAGGGCAAGGACACAATGGATAGTCTGCTATGCTGTACACCGGTTTACAATCCAGTCTTCAGATTCCCTTGCTTTTCCTTTATTTTCATTACAAATATCTGGACTGGGATGCAAGCTGTTGCTAGACATTTGAAGGATGATAAATGAGTTTAAATAACTCCTTTATCTCTCCTTGAAATTACTAAAGGATGAACCAAACACATAGTTAACACAAATTTGCCCATAATTGGGGAAAAATATTAGATTTAAAATATCATTTTCTGACAGTACTACAATGAAAACAAATCACAATTTTATGCTGTACCAAGAAGGAAATGAACCAATGAGAAGCAAGAAGGAAAGTTTTTTATTTGTATATATGTGTGTGTGTGTGTGTGTGTGYGCGCRCGCCTGGTCAGAACTGTTGTTCCTATTTGTCTCCCTCCAACATCAGCTGCCAACATGAAGGACTGCAAGTTCTTTTGGACTTAAATGATGCTTTGTTCACACTTGCAATAAGAAGAAACTAAAATGTTAAAACTGAAAAGCAGATGATATTTTTTGTGGCTATTTTTGCTTTTAGTCTTCTTTTAAAGATGGCTTGATGCAGGCTGAATTCCTACCATTTAGCAAAATGGGGAACAATGAGTTTGTAAGTCAATTTAAAAAGTTGCAGTCTTGGTTTTGCAACAATAACAAAAAGCCGATACCAAAGAACTAAATATCTGGAATGAAATTTTACTTTAAATATTTGCAAGACTGTCTCAAGCTCTTTGCTCTAGCAAATGGGCTTTATAGTATAGTTGAGGCATAATCAGGCATAATCAGCTGAATTTATTGTAACAGCTTTACCCTGATGCTTACCATTTCTCACTTTGAGGGGCTATTTGTGTAAGGGAAAGCATTAAGAAGCAGTGGAGAATATTCTGTTCTGTGCAACTCTCACTTGTGTCTCATGACTACCTCTTACTGACCCCAGAGTTATCTGGCACCTAGCCACCACACTGTGAGTATATTCTTTTCTGTGAAATTTTGATCTTCCTGTCATCACTCAGGCAGTACTCACCCCATGTCATGCAGAAATCTGGGAATAAATACAGGTGTATACAGTATATATGCCGCGTATCTTGTTAATTCAAGTGTAGGCAGATATTCAAACAGTTCTTATTTTGTCCAGGTCAATTCATACAAACTGCAGTTATTTCAGTGCATACTCAATAGCTGCTTTTACACATGATGATTATTATAATCATTGCATCCACAGGGTATGCAGTACTACAGTGTTCACATAGCATATTTCAAAGCATTATATGACTTTATATTCCAATATAGAATGCAGAACTAGGGAAATGAGGTATTAAACCTTTAATCAAAAATAGTCACCTTGCTTGATGGCATTCAATTCAAAACGTAAATACAAACCACAGCATTTCGCAAACAAGGTATTTTATCAAGTATGATCACATCTAGAGTAATTATGCTAAATACTCTAATTGCCATTGTAGCTTTCTAAATCTTAATTTTTTTCAAATCCTATTTTAAGTAAGATATAATTCTTTTACTTTGTTTTTGCTAAGCCTTTTAATGGTTTATACATGTGGAAACATTCAGAACAATGAAACTACATAGACTTTCACTACGCATAGCATAAACTTGTTTGGAAACAGTCTCAGTAGCCACAGTTAGCTGTTTGCACAGTACTTCTTACTTAACAAACATTCTTCATCATAAACTATGGCAGAGAAAGCTGCCATTAGGCAAATGAACAGAAGTTGGTAAATTCTTGCAAAGTGCAACAGAGTATTCAGATTACAAAGATAAGGACAGTCATGGTCTGAAAAAGAAGCCACATTGCTAAGTCATTGAACTAATTTGGGGTCAAGATGGACATTTAAATGTCATTAATTATGTTACTCCATTTGCTACTTTAAAAGAAGTTAAGTGACCTAAGATGTCAGTAATTCTACTGTTTTTTGGTCTAATGTCTATTTTGCCTTACCAAAAGATGCAAAAGTAAATAATGCAGTGCAATCAGTGGGTATATGTCTGGAATAAGACACAGTAGGACCACCTGGTACAAGCAGGGCTATCAGAATCTTCTACTTGGGATACTACAAGTGAGAAATTGTATTGGGTTGGGTTTACATGGCAAAGTTTTGGTAGCAGGGGAGCTGCAGGGGTGGCTTCTGTGAGAAGATGCCAGAAGCTTCCCCCATGTCTGACAGAACCCGTTCCAGCCAGCTCCAAGATGGAACCACCACTGGCCAAAGCTGAGCCCATCAGCGACAGTGGTGGCACCACCGTAATAACATATTTAAGGAAGGGTAAAAAACCTGTGCAACAGCAGCTGGGAGAGAGGAGTGAGAATATGTGAGAGAAACAACCCTGCAGACACCAAGGTCAGTTAAGAAGGAGGGGGAGGAGGTGCTCCAGGAGCTGGAGCAGAGATTCCCCTGCAGCCTGTGGCGAAGACTATGGTACCATGGCGAAGCAGGTTGTCCCCCTGCAGCCCATGGAGGTTAACGGCGGAGCAGATATCCACCTGCGGCCCATGGAGGACCCCACGCTGGAGCAGATGGATGTGCCTTGAAGGAAGCTGCTGCCAGTGGAGAGCCTGTGCTGGAGCAGGCTTCTGGCGGGACCTACAGCCCTGTGCAGGACCCACGCTGGAGCAGTTTGTTCCTGAAGGACTGCACCCTGTGGAAAGGAACATGCTGGAGCAGTTCGTGAAGAACTGCAGCCCATGGGAAGGACTCACACTGGAGAAGTTTGTGAAGGACTGTCTCCCGTGGGAGGGACCCCACGCTGGAGCAGGGGAAGAGTGTGAGGAGGGGAGGAAGGAGCGGCGGAGACAACGTGTGATGAACTGACTACAACCCCCATTCCCCATCCCCCTACCCCACTTKGGGGGAGGAGGTAGAGAATTCAGGAGGGAAGTTGAACCTGGCAAGACGGTAATTGGTAAGGATGTCCCTGTCCTTATCTTGACCCACTAGCKTTTTGTCATTTTTTCTCCYCCTCCTGTTGAGAAGGGGGGACTGACAGAGCAGCTTGGTGGGTACCTGGAGGCTAGGCGAGGTCAACCCACAACATGTATTTGTACTTATTTACTTATTTAAAGGCAGAATGGACAAGCTCCCACCAGTTCTGGTTCCCTCCATCCTAGGAAGCTGCACACTCTGTGTCCTGCCACAGTTCACGTAACCTCATCCTACTTCTGACAGTTTGACTGTAACTCGGRTCCTTAATGGGGGAAAGCCCACATGATTATAAGTTTGTCTTTAATCACAGGGAAACCACAGAGAATATAGAGGAGAGAAAGGCCAAATRTGTAGTGGAGATGAAGCCAATCTGCACCAGAGGGGGATGAGGTCCATGCAGTCGGAAATCCCTGATACTTGGAGCCGCAGGACTCAATTTATCTGGCAGAAGAGACACACTCTTGCTCTCTGTGTGTACCCTAATATACTATCTCGCTCTTCAGATAAGGTATCTTCATGTTTACAAACTGCTACTCACTTTAAAATTGACATTTTYACATCTTTCAGCACACTGAAAGCACTGCCTGGTCGTTTGTCCATCCATATGTTCTACGCCATTTTTTTCTACATGTTGTCTAATTTGAATAGTTTGTCAGTCATTTTATGTCAGAATAACCTTTCTTTACTATCATAGAATCATAGAATAGTTTGTGTTGGAAGGGACCTTTAAAGGTCATCTAGTCCAACCCCCCTGCCGTGGGCAGGGACATCTTCAACTAGATCAGGTTGCTCAGAGCCCCGTCCAACCTGACCTTGAATGTTTCCAGGGATGGGGCATCTGCCACCTCTTTGGGCAACCTGTGCCARTGTTTCGCCACCCGCAGCGTAAAAAAATTCTTCCTTATATCTCGTCTGAATCTACCCTCTTTTAGTTTAAAGCCATTCCCCCTTGTTCTGTCACAACAGGCCTTACTAAAAAGTCTGTCCCCGTCTTTCTTAGAATCCCCCTTTACGTACTGAAAGGCTGCAGTAAGGTCTCCCTGGAGCCTTCTCTCCTCCAGGCTGAACAACCCCAACTCTCTCAGCCTGTCCTCGTAAGAGAGGACATCTGATCATTTTTGTGGCCCTCCTCTGGACCCACTCCAACAGGTCCATGTCCTTCCTGTGCTGAGGGCTCCAGAGCTGGACGCAGTACTGCAGGTGGGGTCTCACCAGAGCAGAGTAGAGGGGCAGAATCACCTCCCTYGACCTGCTGGCCACGCTGCTTTKKAKGCAGCCCAGGGTACGRTTGGCCKYCTGGGCTGCGAGCGCACATTGTTGGCYCATGTCCAGCTTTTCATCCACCAGTACCACCAARTCCTTCTCGGCAGGGCTGCTCTCAATCCCTTCATCCCCCAGCCTGTATTGATACCGGGGGTTGTCCTGACCCAAGTGCAGGACCTTGCACTTGGTCTTGTTGAACCTCACGAGGTTCACATGGGCCTACTTCTCGAGCTTGTCCAGGTCCCTCTGGATGGCATCCCTTCCCTCAGGCGTGTTGACCGCACCACTCAGCTTGGTGTCATCTGCAAACTTGCTGAGGRTACACTCCATCCCACTGTCTATGTCATTGATGAAGATATTAAACAGTACCGGTCCCAATACGGACCCCTGCGGGACACCAMACRTCACCAATCTCCATCTGGACATTGAGCCGTTGACCACTACCCTCTGGATGTGACCATCAAACCAATTCCTCATCCACTGAACAGTCCACCCATCAAATCCATATCTCTTCAGTTTAGARGGAAGGATGTTGTGGGGGACCATGTCRAAAGCCTTACRGAAGTCCAGATAGACRACATCYGYAGYTCTTCCCTTGTCCGCTGTTGCAGTCACTATCCACTGATGTAGTCACTTACTCCATGTAAGTCAGAACATGTGGACATTTGTGGGTGATTATATCTTTGCAGAAATACTAGTGACAGCATGAGATCCAGGGCAACAGAAAACCAGCTCTCCTTTCCCTGGAAACTCACCATCACCTTGCTTTGACACCGAGAAATTACAGAAGTCTCTGCCCTTAACTTTTTCAGATCCTGTAAGGCCTAAGATCTCCAATGGGAAATCTAGCTGTGTCAATGCTTGAAAACCGTGGCAGATTTTGCTTATTAACAAAATTATCAACAACAACATTCACCATATCTACTTTTTGTTGCCTTTACTGTTGCTTTGTATGTCTTCAGCAGTGATAGAAAAGCAGGGGCTGATAAATGGTTGCTAGTGCCACACACATCCGACAGTGTTGCTGTTACTCCTGTATTATGAGACATGAAATTTCTGTCAGACAGCAGCAGAATTCAGGACACATTCTGGTTAAACTCCTGTGAGGTTTTGCATATATCTTCATTTTGGTTTGTTTTCAAATGAGGACAGTTTTCAAAGTGTGGGAAGATGATGAGGGGAGGACACTGGCAAATGGTGTGATAYTCACTCTTATAAAGGAAGACATATTATAAAGCAACTTCTTTGCTTTCTTTGCTTATAAAGCAAAGTCCTACGGCAACTCCATAACAAGAGCTATTATCCCATTAACAGGGAAGAATATTCAAAGAAACAGATTATTCTCTTCCATTTCTCCACTTTTAAGAGGGGTTCTTGATCTTTACATCTAGGAAATGGTAGAACAAAGTAAATGCAGAAATACCAAACTGAAAAATACAAACAACGAGTTATTTGCACTTAGGAGGTAGCAAAATATATGCCAGTCAGCATGGATTTGTCAAGAACAAATCATGTCACAGTGTTCTTATTCTCATGCTTATATCTGTGACAGGCCTACAGACCTTACGAATAGGGATAAAACAGCAACTGCCATTTTGTTTGACTTCAGTAAGTCTTTTGGCTGGCTTGTGTGACATTTTACAAGCAAACTAGGGAAATATAATCTATTGAAACAGCCATATTTGGGGTATAAACCTTCTTGCAGAATTGTATTTTCAAAGTAATTATCAATGGTTCACTGTCAAACTAGAAAGATGTTTCAGATGACATATATGCTGCTCAAGGTACTACCTGGTATTTTCTTGATTATTGAGTTAAGTATTCTAGCTGAAGGGACCATTCGTGTTGCACTTGCAAATGGTACCAAATCAGCAACAGTTTAGAAGACAAGGTGAAGATTTAAAGTGATCTTCACAAATTGGAAAATCATCTAATGACAGAATGAAACTCAAAAGACAAGTGAAGAGTTGTATGCTTAGCAGAAATAAAAAGATATCCACAGTCAGGATAAGAATTAACTGCTGAAATGTTTGCAAGACCTTTTCCAGATGGAAAAAAAAAGGATGAAAATATGTAAGGAAAGATTAGAGAAAAAAAAAATACAAAAATAAAAAAGCCCTGTTTAATCTGGGCAAGTGAAGATGAAGAAACAACACAAYGCAGGCCACAAATATTGAAAATACACCTGCAAAGCAAAAGGATACGCAACAGATAAGTTGCACCTTGTTAACTTGCCAATAAGAAGATTTAGGTTGAACACCAGGAAAATTAAAAATAATCATAAAGACAATGGATAAAAACTGTTTAAGGAGGACAGCAAATCTCCACAATAGGATGTTTTTAATTACAGGACAGACAAACTTTTCTTAAAAGTGACTTGAGTACGGCCGATGTTACATGATACAAAAGAATGGACCACTGAACATGCTCAGGTCCTTTCTAAGTCAATAACTTCATGATTTCATGGCAAAAAATAATTTCCATAACGAGAGGCTAAATTCTTACCTTGTTAATCCTTAACACCATTGGAAGGATCCCAAGTCCTGTTGTTCATAGCTTACGAAAGAGAATATATTTCTTTAATAATGCAACCTGAATATCTGTAAAATGTTAATTCTATACATGTGCACATGGGAGATGAAAAAGCTATTCAGATAGCAACCACATTTTTAAACCCTTCAGTCTTTGAATTACTGGGAATTTTTTTCACTCTTATGATGAATGTTATCTGTTCTTTGCATAAACTCAGAGGATAAAAGCAGCAAATCTGTCAGGTAATTGGGAAGGAAGTAAGGAAATTGGCTGAATGTTTTGAAATAGTGTAGTGTTTCATGAGCACAGGATCAGAGTTGCATCAATTTCTTACTTGATGCTAGGTGCCATTTCTAAACAGCATGTGGTTTTTTGTTGGTTTTTTGGTTGGTTGGTTTTGTTTTTTTGGCGTGTCTGTGTGGGGTTTTAATGCAAGACTGAAATCTTAACTGGGACCTCTGACTTAATGTATATATGTACAATGTATGAAAAAATGGCATTCAGTTGGGGATTTTTATACAAGACACCCAAAGTTTTATGTATGATAGTGAGGCTGGACATTTTGATCATCTGGATAAGTCCCAGCATCCTAAAAGCAAAGATATTTTTAATGATGTCCTAACGAACAGCAATAACTATGCCAAGCTGAGTGGTGTAGGCACTAAAAGAAATGTTGAGCAGACTTAAATCTGTGCAGAGCTGAAAAGCCACTGAAAGTATTAAAACAGACCATTTCAAGCAACGTTTAGCTCCTTGTAAGTGCAATTTTGTGAGAAAGGCAGTTTATTTTTCCATGGTCCTCGGAGGTATTGAGGTATTCATAATGCCCTAGCTATTTCTGCAACATCTCCTTTTCTTTTAAAAAAGCTTTAGAAACTCAGTATCACTGTACACATAGCCCAGCTACTCACACTGACAGGAAATCTCTTGAAAAATCCCATTCTTATTCTGAAAAGTCCTACATCTGAGGCATAATGCCTTCTCTTCACGTATCAAGAGCTTGAGTCTTACTTGTAGCTACTTTTACGTATTTGTAACCATTTATAGTTTTTTGTTAGATGAGCTGTTCAAAAGGATGTTAACTTTGGAAGACAGTAACAATAAAGACCTCAAAAATGAAGCAGGACAGGTGAGTAATCAGGAATATATGAAAAGAGGAGAATTGCTGCATAGCTGAAGCAAGAGAGGAGGCAGGAGAGCTCAGATGGGCTCATGGAGATAGCAAGTACTAGTGTGCCACTGGGAGAAAAATGTAAAAAGTGCTCCAGGACAGGGATTGCTCCACACCTATTTAGTTACAGGTAAACTATTTATTCTGTACCTCTGAAATCCCCATAGGCTTAACACCATTTTTTAAAAGTGAGATGAATTACAACAAGGAAAAGATAATACAGGTTAACTATAGCATCAAATAACTCTAGGTAATTCAAAACAGAAGTCAAATGTACTTGTGCAGATTTATATGCAGGCTTTTCGTTTGTTTGTTTCACTGTACAGGTGGGACGTGCACTCTGAGGACTCAGGGTGAAATCCTTCTCTCGTTGGAACTAACAGGAATTTTTCCTTTGACTTTAGCAAGGCCGGTCACTTTGAAGGAAATGATTAGATCAGCAGTTTTGACCTGACAGAAGGATATTAGACTGAAAGAAAATAGATGAGAAAACAACTTTTAATTAACAAACATGAGTTGTTCAGAGGAATATGCTGACCGCATGGATTTTTTTTTCCTCACTTTGTGGAATGGAGAAGTCAAACCGCAGTTGCCCTCATCTTGACCTTAGAGTATGTCCACCTTTCAATTGTGCTCAGGACAAAGACGGGATCCTGTGAAGCAGCAGTCTGAGTCTGCCAGCTTTAGTGCTCCGTCTTTGTGTAAGACCCAGTCTACAGCTATACCTCAGCTTTCTTATTTATTTTGTTGAGCATTCTGTGGCTTAGACCTCTCTTCTTTTTTCTTTTTCTTTTTCTTTTCATTTTTCATGGTCTGATCAGTCTTTTTAAAAATTAATCTGCTCCTGATCTTGCCCTAAAGCTAAGTAACAGTTCCAAGAACACCTTCTGTGTCATAGGCTTAAAACTAAAAATCAACTGGGAAATAACAAGATTTGAGGAGGACTATTAAAATAAAACTGCTTGGGGTAGTGAGGTGGGGGTACTAGGACTCAAATGGCTAAAAAAGAAATTAAGACAAAGACTTTTCCTAGACAGAAAAAAGGAATCAGTGTATAACTCAGCAGGATAGTATCTTTGAGGAAAAGGTAAACATAAAAAAAAAAAAAAAAATCGGTAGACAAGAACAGTACTAATAAAAACAATGATCTTATATTGCTTCAAAACATCACCTAAAGAAAGGACCTTTGTCAGAGCTGGGATTTTCAATTTCCTATTATTCTGAATTCCCCAGAAAGAGATAGAGTCTCAAATGACACAGCAACATGAAACATGATATGGGATATTAAGAAAGGGAGTTGATTATGTTTTATTATGTACTATATGCAGCAAACTGGAACTTAGCTGGAGTTGCTCACAGTAACATCCATACCTGTCTGTGAGCTGCAAAATTGTGCCAAAGAATTTATAGTGAATATACATCCAAATTAAAGGAACTGATTTCCTTCTGTAAAATGATGTATGCTATACCACTGACAACCTGTATGAGATGATTCTCTTGGGTTTTTATGGTTTCAGCTATTGCCTCAGAACTGCAAGGTGAAAAATGCTTGGCACCCTTAGAGCAGTTAATAAGACACTCTGTCCTCTCTTACTGTGAGAAAATTCTTATGTTTGGACAAAAAATGATTCTAATATAAAGTAAGAAAAGACTGTAGTTGACAGATCCTTTTGATTGTCATCGAACACAAGTTGTAAACAAATGGTGTTTTCTGTATGGAAGAACATGATATTTTGTCCATCAGGTAGGTTGTCTTTGACATTGGGAATGTTTTTTATTTATGGTGCATTAACTGTACACGCACATTAGTGGTTGTGCACTTGCTATAAAAAAAAGGTATGACATCTTGTATAATGCATTAGATGCCATCGATTGACATAAAGTGACAGTTGACATAAAGAGACAGTTAAGAAATATTCTCCGAGTCACTGGAATTCTTTTTGCAGATTTTTTATGCTAAAGTCAATTACATGAAAGGGAGCTTTTAATTAGAGAACCTTGTGTTTTCAAATTTAGCTCCCTCTGTGTGCTGTTGACGTTACTTCAATACACAGGGAATGAAATCTTGGCTCAGTTGAAATCAATTGCAGAACTCCCATAGATTTTAACGGTGGCAGAATTTCAGCCAATATGATTACAAACAACATTAATCCCCCAGGATATTTCTTTTTGTTAATTGATGGGTTACCTAAGTGGTATRTATGGGTTAAATAAAAACAGCAGGAAAGACACAACAGTTACTGTGGCAGCAAGTGTCTGGGAAGAATATAGAACAAAAGAAGACAGTAAAAACAAACCAGAAGGTGACAGAAAGCAAGAAAAGCGTATTGAATGGTTGGGGGGAGAATAGTAAAAGTATGCCACAAGAAATATTTGTGTAACTCTGAACTGGCACTAGGCATGTACAAATAAGTAGTACTGGGAAGGCCAGTAGAAAGAAGTGTAGGATTACTAGGATTTTATTTATGTCTCTATACTCCCCCCCCCCCCCATTTCCCTTTCAGAAACTGATATTCTAGTTGGACTGTGTTGTGCTTCTGTTACTGAGCTCCATCAGATAGATCCTATGCTTTAAAAATGAGTCCTAGGGGATGTCTGAATCATGGTCATCATCCTGCTTACTGCTGCGGACTGATCTAAGAAATATTTTGGAACTGGAAGGAGAAATATCTACATGTTCAGCTGGTGAACTGAATTTCAAGGCTGAAACTAATGTTCTTTGTAGATCACACAAAAATGGGGACAAATAATGCAAATTGACAAATGGGCCACATTTGCAAAAAAAAGTATTTCAAGGAGAGTACTCTCACCATATTCCTGGTTTGCTGTATATCATTTTTAATGAAAAGACTTTCATAAAAATAGCTGCAGATATTTTTCTTTAACCAGGTGCAGGTGGAGAATTTTTATCTGGCCAGAAATTTGGTGTAGGTACACTTTAAAACCTTTTGGATTTGTCAAGATTTTTAGACAGCTGAATAAATAGCAAGTCTATATTAGCACAACTATATGTGATCAATAAATACATCCCTGTAAAAATTACTTAAAGAAACCTTTAATGCTTAAAACATTCTGCACAAGTTAAAGCTTAAAAATGCTAGTAAGTAGGAAAATAATTCTGGAATTTTCTAGATTTATTTTACCGAAGAAATTATGACCAGTTTTTTTTTTTTTTTTTAAACCATTCAGACAGTTTTCAAACTACTTCAATTAGAACTATGTGCACATATGTGGAAAACATAACCTCCCAATTAAGAGTAGATAGACCAGGACATTATTCTGAATTTATAGTCATTCTGAAATAATCTTAAACAAAACTGTTAAATCAATGGATTGTCCAAAAAATCATCTATCAGAAAGAAATACCATCTTTAAAAATGGATGGTTAGCCCATAAAAGTGTCACTATTTGAGATATTTATTTTTTATTAATATTATCATAACATCACAAATGGTGATACAGATCAATGGTACTATCTGCAATTTGATATGAGGTCTTGTTTTCTACAGGCTGGGTGAGAACTTATAAAGATATGCAACTGTTTCTTGGTGTTTACTTRTAAAAATATCTATTTCTAATTTTAGTGGACAATGAAGTTAAAGTTCCTGGAATACTACTTGGCATACATCTGAAAGTAGTATATAAAATATACTTCAGCCTTGAATGCTGACAAACATTTCTCCCTAAAGACTTCTGACTTTGATGTTTTTTCTTGTTGGTGTGGTGGGATTCTTTGGTTTTGGTTTTGGTTTTTTTGGTTGGGTTTCTTTTAAGAATTCATAGCTTGTTTTTTTCAACATAAGATTTGTGGGTCTGAGACACACTAAATGTGAAAATGTGCCAATTTTTTAAAAAGTTTGCCTAATAGTAGCATGACTGTGAAATTATATTCATTTTTCTTTGTACCTAATTCTACAACAAACTATGGACACCTTGATCTGGCGCCTTTTTTTTTTTTTTAAAGCAGAGATAATTTTTTGTATACTTTTCATTTTTCTGCTTTATCAGAAAGTCCCTGGAACTTTCTGATTTGTTTTCTATACACCTGATTCATCAGCTGTCTAAGGACTTGCATTTTGAGGAACCTTGAGGAGATCAAACTGATAAGAAGACCAAGATCTATGGTGTAAATGTAGCTGGGTTTAGATGTCATGTTGATTTTATAGTCCTGTACTGTTATTACAGCATCCCAACTAGTCAATMCAGACAACATGACTACTTTACATGGAAAAACTTTCCACATGACAAATTCATCCGTGAAGTTTCTCCATTGAAACTGTGAAATAAGACTCCAGACAATTTTGTCCCACAGTGTTCTAATATAAACTTGTATTAATGCAACAGAAGCTTGAAATCCTTTAATATAAAAGAAGATAATACATAATCACTTATTTTCATAATCTGAACAAACCTGTAGGCTAAACATGCTCTTTTTCCATATATATTTTGTCTATTCTGAGGAAAAAGCATCAGGAAAGAACAGCAAATATAATCTGAAATTCATGTCTGCAATTTTAAGAGATACTATTCTTATGTGGTTGGAAATACATCTTCCTTGCTTCATTTCCTTTCAACAGAAGAATATATTTGGCAGCTACACTCTTTTACTGATGATTTGTCAAAAACAAATAAAAAAGAAAGGATGGGGGAGAAGAAGGAAGTGAAGTAGAAAAATGTTTAACTAATTCCAAATCTGTGCCATCATCTCTAAGAAAATCTTCCCGACTTCAGTATCTTTAACTGCAGTGTCAACACGGTTTTACAAGAAGTCCATATCATTGTAGATTTGGTGGGTTTTTTTAGGTAGGAAAATATTTCAAAGGATGCCACTGTATGACGAAAACACAGATTTTCCATTGCTAATTACTTTCTCTTATTAAGGACATTAAATCAGCATGTAAAACTTCCATGAAAAAGTCAAGATATATAAAAGCCTCTGGGACATCTATATGAAGCTTGGAGGTTGTAACATTAATGTACAAAAAGGGATGTATGTGAGCATGTGGAAGACATATGCTGCAAAATCTGAAAGTTGTTTAAGCTACGCAGAATTTAAAAGAGTATCTAAAATTCAAGGAAAGGCCTAATGTTGTAAAATCCTGATGGACTTTGTGAAATCTATTAACCCTTTACATCTTATTGATTTCAATTAAAATTAAATACTCCTTATTCTTACTAAATGACTGCTTTTAACATTCTTACTCTATTAAACCAATAACTTCCCTCTTATTAATTCACTTGCCAGCAGAGAGATGTACATGTAAGTTTTTTCATAGCACCAAGAATACGTCATAATCAAACCTTAATTTATCTGCATAATTTAGGTGTCATATTTCAATATTTAGGCATTCATAACCAGAAATGTAAAAATACAACATTGGCCTCATCAGRCTCAAAATACTTAAGGATGGAAACTCACTAAACAAGATAAGCATTTCACACCTTTAATTATGCTATTTGGATATTCTAAACTGTTATGACCTTATTTTCAGCATTCGTATTTTTCATGGCAGATTAGGGACTAATTTACTAGTTAATCAAAACCATTGAGAATCCAGTAACAAAAGTGCATCTGCTTCAGCCTGGCTATGCTGCCCCTCTGTTTCTGCCTGCCCAGGCAATGACAGTGAAGGGTCAGTACATCCCCAACCTTTCTTTAGTATTTTATTTCACAGTGCTGAGCCTTTGTCACTGGATGTAGACCAAAGTGCTTGGAAATCATCTAGAACATGCCAAATCTTCCCACTTTGTGTGGATTGCAAAGGAAGTCAGAATAAAAAAAAATGAAGATTTCAGCATTAACAGTGATAGAAAATATACATCTCCGTATATTTTCTTATCTTCATACTGGAGTGTCAAAACAATTATTTTCATGACTAGTATGTGAAATTGAAGGGAAGAATGGCCTCTCCTGCTCCAGTATGACACGTACTTGCATCATGCTATGTTTGGCTATACTGGCAAAGTTGTCTGCAGCTCTCCTGGATCAAGGTCCTTCCTAGGTGATCCCTCAGTCTACACAGAAGGTAGATCCTGGGGCTGTTATGGGAATGGGTAGAAGCTGAACTCTATAGATGTCTGAGGAAATTTATTCTCCAAGAACGTTGCACATACCACCCGTAAAGACCGAAGAAGTGGTCGGCCATTCTGCAGGATTCTCACTTTATCCAAGTCCTGTTTCATGCTTTAAGGTACTGTCTCTTCCTGCATACTTTAGACTTCTGTAAGGAAGATTAGATAAGCAATAACTGAAATGCTCTGAGTCTGGATTTGTGGTGTGGTCTTATGTTGTTTCAGGCATGTGAATTTACAGTGCAGCAGTTGCTCCATGGTAACCATGTGCAAGTTATAAATCCTTTGTAAATGCAAAATAACTCACTTTAGCTCACTTCTTACTGGAGATTGATAAAATTTTTATTTCTCTTGTGTAGAGCASAAGTGTGGAGAGTTGCCAGGAAATAACTGGAATTTAGTAAGCCTATGCACTGGTTTATATCACAATAGGTAGTTCATTGCAACTGTATCTTGCCTCATTCTCATAGCAGTGCCTCCTTGTTTTCATTATGTGCAAATGAAAATGTTCCAGGATAAAGAGTTTTGTGTTCAGTTTAGATATCTCTCTGCATCACAGATGGTTTAAGTGGAACCTAAGCACCTCCTACTCCAGATCAAGGATATTACTGTCCATCTCATTTCCTAAAACTGGTTGACATTGGAACCTTGCTTAGACTTTGGTACATTGCTGCTTCCTTCCCACGACTGCACCCTGTTTCTTAGAAAACTGTTGGCCAAATGCTGAAAGAGCTTAGATACTGCAAGACAGGCTATATAAAATGAACAGTAGCTATTTTGACTCGTTTCCTAAGAGGTTACTGTAAGAGACCAACTGGCAGCTAACACCACGGCCAGCTTGTAACCCACTGGAACAAAGAACTGTTTTCCAACGAGAGGAGACAAAACTTGATAAGGGAGCAGCAGGGGTGGAGATCCCCTGAGCCTGTCCAAGGAATGTCTCAAACACTCGCAAGGCTGAGGGATGGTGAATCCCAGGAAGGCTCCTCTGTAGAGAGTTAAATGGGTCTGGCCTTGGGAGAAGAAATATGGTGACACCGTAAGTCGGCCAAACAAGGGAGTATCCAGGTAAGTGTTAAGAAAAGAAGAACTACTGATAAAACCAAAGAAACAACTACTTGAACTCCGAGTGAACTATCCTAATTAGCATACTACAAAATCCACCCACCAGCAGGAAAAGCCCCCTACCCAGCAAAGACCCTTCCCCACTGAATATGCGCCGTAAAAAGAAAGGACACCGTGACTTTAAGTGGAGACGAGGCACACAAGAACCAAGAGAAGCAAACTAGGAAACTGCCACCRTAGCAGAGGAGCAGTCTGAAGTGAACGGCGGGCATAAAAGGGGAAGGCAAGTGCCTTGGGGGGACTTCTCTACTTTTTTCGGGAACTTGTGGGAACTTTGGAAGGAGGGCTCCTGCAGGCCAGAGACCCCCATTGGCTGGACCAACGCTGGAACCTGGACCGGAGATCTCTTTCCCTCTCTTTTTCTTTCTCTCGCTCTCTTCTCTCTTGCTTTTATTCTTTTACCTTTTCCTAGTAAGTAACACAAGGCATAAACTCCCACAGCAGTGGTGAGCAATAAGCTTTTCTGTTATCCAATTATTTACCAATGAGCCTAGCTATAGAGTAAAAGTCTTTGTCTATGTACAGACCTTGAGTGTCGTTTCACCTTAATCCATACAAGGGAATTTGTGAATCTGAGTCACCTCTCCCGCACAGGTGGGACGTTGACAGTTACACTCCACCTTCCTTCACTCTAGGCTCCTGCAGCTGGCCATCAGAGTCCTGCTCTGAGAGTCACTGACAAGCTCCCAGCCCCACACTTCAGAAATATGGCAATCGTCTGCTTGTTGATTGTAATGGAAGTACATTTTATACAAAATGAGTAGCTGGCTATACATCCCTTTTTTTCTGAWTACAACTGAAGTAGTAAAGTAGATTTTGCCTTCAGTTCACTTTTAACTTTTCTCTATTTTGATTTTTATTTCTGAAGAAGGAGAAGGTATGATTTAAAATTTACAGTATGAAAAGCTGATTGATGCCATAAGATTGTTCAGTATTGTCTTTCATAAAATACCACTAAAAGAGAATTTCTAGTTGTCTTACAATTTGTTATTTAAAGCTGGACATCACAATTTGGTCAGCGGGGAAATCTACCAATATAATTTTGACATTGTAGCATCACTTCAATAGGCACACTCTGGGATTGGTTTTATTTTATTTCAACTTATTGTTCATAATTTCATCTCCATAGACTTGCAATGACATTGTTTTGTCTTGACATTCTAACATAATTTGCATATATTTGCATAAAATAATCAGGCACTGGTTGAGAGTCTCAGGCAAAAAGTGTGTGTGCTCTGAAGTAGTATCTCAGCTCAAATTTCTACAAAGTTTATTCCAGCTGTAATTTAAAATCTCTGGACCTTTAATTGGTAGTTCCTGGGATCACAAACTTCAGAAGTTGAACTTAAATTTCTAAAATGTATGTTTTATACCATTTATGTAATCTTTACAGAAGTGATTAACTCTTATCAGGTATAATCCCTACCTGTCTCTGAAGACAGTAAACCACATATGCTCTGAATCCAATTCTTCAAACTGATAACTGAAATAATACCACATGCATATCTCAACCCACATTTTCTTCATAGTTTGGCTGTTTCAGGATTTTTCCTAGGAACAGAAAGTGCTCATGCTTTTTATCTCCTGGTTAGAGCTATCCCTGCCCACCCCAATAGGGTTTCACAGAGTCTTTATGGAGGCAGTATTTACCAAGACAACTGATTATGCTGAATCTTCAGGAAAAAAAGAGTTTTATTGTGGAACATTAATTCTATACCTGGATTGAGGCATGAACTTGCTGAATTGAAATAAAARTTGTTCACAGCTGCGTGTTGTGATAAGTAAGAGATATAGCTATCAATCCGTATGGTAATATATTCTACATTTTTACATTTGCAGYGCCGTGATAAAACTGGGACCTGTTGGTCTAAATCAACAGCAACACAAACTTTACACCTCTGTCATTACATTAAACTGCCACTTCAATAGACGTGAGCAGATATTTTGGTTTCTTTACTAACCTGGGTTGATGCATCTGAGGAATTGAAAAATACAGTCAGAAMTATAGTCACAGGAAACCTGATATCACAGCTGACCTCTTACTGGAGATCATCTTGGATATTCAAATTATCAGTATTACGGTAGAATAAGGTTTTGGAAGTGAAGATTCATAATACCTGGTTGGTATTTACAGGTGACTAATCAGATCAGAGTCTGCAGTTTTCTCCATGAAAGTGGCCAATTTCAGACAGGGTGGTAGTACCTGAAGGGGGAAATCTGTTTGAAACTTATAGGGGAATCTTTGAGCTTCACTCCAGGTATGTTAAATCAGAAGCATTTTTCTTTTTTTTCAGACTGTCAAGATTAATTCTATAGTTTTACACCTCTTAATAAGAACAGAACCTCTGAAATATTTTGTTTTTTTCTGGACTCATTTGCTAGAAAAATATAACTTTTCTGTCTGTTTCTCACTGTTTCTTCCTTTTTTATAAACCTTTGTTTATATAAATATAAGCATATACAATAAATATAAATATGTGTACATGTCACAGTATCACTTACCCTCTTCTTGCTTTTTTGTCAAAAAGTGGAGGAGTTCAGGTGTCTGACTTCAATATATGAAGTTAGACTCTACTTTCTCCATATTGGATAGCTGGTTATACCAAGGACTTCAACTCARTTGCAACCTGAAATTGATTATTTTTGTGTAAGAAAAGGACCTGAGACTTATATGTCTTTTCGTTGACTGTCATATCATAATAAAAACGATTGTCCTGAAGTTTCTTTGCAAGGAGACAGAAGACATGAAAACAGCTAAAAGTCTGAAAAAAAGAACATTCTAAACACACTGAGGCATTCAGATAAGACACGGAAAAATTTTGTCATTTCTGTGTCCTAAAAAACTTTGTCTTTTATCTGCCTCAATATGGACTTAAATTGTCTTCAAAGAAAGGTTTTAAGAAACATCAGCCCCGATCACCTTCCTTTACTCCCAGGTGCTGTAACTCAAAGTTTTTACTGACATCATTACATTAAACAAGTAGAAGGGGAAACTCTGTGATGAAAGACAGACTTGGGATAAGAAGAAAAAAGGGTATGTCTGTACTGGTGTGACCTCCCTGCCCAAATATCTGTTTGTAGGCAAGATAAAAATGAAAATTAAAACAGAAGCAACTCACCATATCTGAATGAGACTTAAAGCTTACACTTAATTAGTTTCACCATTACCTAGGCAAATTCAGAAAGAAGGAAACAGTCTTAAGGGTAAAACATGCTATTTTAAGCATCTAGTTACTGATTTCTTTCTTCAATAATCTTCCAGCACCAGAAATTTTATCCTTTTCCACCTTCATATTGCAGGATCTTAAGCTTTGCTACATTTAAGTTCTCTGGACCAAGTGCCACCCTATTGATCTATATTTGTACAGCATATAGCACAGTACAGATTCTACTCTATGGATAGTGTTTCTAGGTATCRGTAATATAAATAGTAAATACCACTATAATTCTACACAATATTTTTTTCTTTTTTTTTTTCCTCTTTTTTTTTTTTCCCATTGAATTGGTTGGTTGGTTGGTTCGTTGGTTCCCGCAAGTTAACCAGCCAAATGCTGAAATGCATTGTTTGCAAGTGTGAATCCCTTCATAAGCAGATAGGTAACACTGCAGCTGCATGCAGATTAATTATTGCATTTTACCAATTTGAATAGGCAATGGCAAGTAATTCATTCAGGCTGTTTTTATTTTGAGAAGATTTCACTGGGTAAGCTGTTTTGGGGGAATCATATACTGCCAATATTCTGTGTTTGGTGCTGGCTGCCTGAATTGTCTTTAGATGGGATTTTAGGCTTTGATCATTATTCATAAATGCCTAGAAAATACTTAACTTCAGAGCCTGATTTTCTCTGAAGCTATAGCTGTGAATCCAAAACTACTTTGCAGAGTCTTTGGATTCTACATCTTTGCACAGGAAAAAAGGTTATGAATTCCATTATGGCTCTTCTTCCAGCAAATACCTGGAAAAGTCATCTGCAAATGTGTAGTGCATGAACTAACCTGAAAATAAGGGGGTTTGGATGTAGAATCCAAAGCTACTGGGCAAAGTCTTTTATTATTATTGATTTATTCATAATATTTTGTTCTTAACCTCATGCAGGATAGCAACATATACCTACTAGGTCTTTTTCCCCAGCTCAGATGACAAATTTGCACAACAGTTCATGAGGTTGCAAAACTGATTAGCCACAAGAATGAGTGGTTTTTTTCTTTATTTTAATAAAATCCCCAGATTTAAATAACCTAGAAGTTAATATGCCCAAACTATGCTACACAAACATTATTAAGCATGCAAAATGACACATATGAAAATCAGGAAAGGTCAGAATTAAGATTATGTATTTAAATGTAACTTARCCATTTTTATACCTATATTATGATGCATACTTAATAGAATTTCTGCCTGCCTTGTTATAATTTTTTGGGGGGGATCAGTACCATTGCTACAATGTGTGTCTGAAGCTGGGATGGACTTGTTAATGGAGACAGGTGACTGAAAGATGAATGAATTGAATAATGGGAACTGTTCCCCATCTCTTTCCCTGCCACAGTTTTCCTGTGTGTAACTAAGGTAGATCCTAATTCCCCATCCTCAGCTTACATGAAATCCTGGAGACTCAGTCTCAGGAACACTCATCATTTAAAGCTATAGCCCATGCTGAGCACGGAAGCACCTGGTTTAGCAGATCCAGGAAGAGCGAGCCATAATACTGTCCTAAATAGTGCCTAAACTTCAGGAATTGTGGAACCACAGCWAAAATTTTGGCTCTCAGCAGACAATGTTAGGTGAAATTCTGGAGGCAGCTCATTAATATGGTATCAGAACAAACCTGGTCTTTTCTAGCTCAGGTGCTCCTTATGAACTTGTCCTTCAGATCTGCTTTTCCTGGTGACTGATCTTTATGCCTGTCCTCACTTTCTTATTAGTGCTTATCAATATCACACTATTTTTATTTGGTTTTACGACTAACAAAACATACTAAAAGTATGTATTAGACATCACTTACATTCTCTGGGCTGCACATGAGCAGTTATACTGGTCTTACTTACTTACCTATATATATGGTCTACTATTATCCTATCTGGTTTCCCTATTCCTTAGATATGATCAGCTCAGTGTGGGACAAAGATGTTGAGGACTATTTATTTTCCAGACATCTATCTATTCAGGTACACTCAAATTTGAAGGGTTTGATCTAAAACACATTGAAGTCATTGGAAATTTTCTCAAGTTTTTCTTTCTTTTAACCAGCATTCTACAGGACAGAACCTATAAATTTTGCTGACAGATCCCTATTTGCATAATTTTTTTTTTTTCCCACATGGACAGTACCACTTAACCAGTTTTCAAATAAAGGTATAGAACTTGGCCATTTCATGGGTCCTTTTAATTGATATTTCCARCAAAGCCATCTCATGTATATGGGGAATCATATTAATCTGACTTCATAAATTTTCTTCATTAGTGGAAAAATATATTTCTGTATGTTATGCATTTCTCATTACAAATATCCAGGAAAAGAGAACTGAACATTTCCAGTTTACCTTTCCATTTGAAAGAGATACTTTTTTAAGCTGCCAGATTGCCTATTGTTTTAAAATAATCAGCTCTTACAGATAAGGGAAATTTCCATCCTTGCACAATTAATTTTATTTTAGCAATCATTGCAGCTTTGAGTAGCTATTTCCCATTACCACTATCTATGTCATTTAAGAAGGAAAGGTTTTCTAATAGATACACGGAAGGCTAATTTGCAGAGCTGAAAAGGGATATATATACCAGTCATGTTGTAATAAATATATTATTTTGTAATCCCAGAGCATATGTGCAGTATTTCTTCACATATAATCCATTATTTGTTTCTACAACATCTGTTCCCCCCAAAATAAGTGCATCTGAAAGCTAAACTCATTTACATTAATCATTTCCTGATCATCTTTTTTTATTTCCTACATAGAAGCTATAGATGGGTAATATACTGAATTTTCTAAATCCATTAATATTTTGAGTAGCTTCATTTCCAAGCTAAAGTCTTTAATTTATGCATTTATATACACTTATATGTAAGTTTTCATATATATATTGGTACAATGACAATTTTTKGGGGGGCGGGGTCATGAAAAAGACATGGATTATTGTCTCTTCTACTTTAGTCCTTTTCACAGTAACTTTCATCTACACCATTTCTGACAAGGTTGTTTGGACTTGATGATCTGTTGTGGTTTAACCCAGCAGGCAGCCAAACACCACAMAACTGCTTTCTTACTCCCTGCCCCCGCAGTGGGATGGGGGAGAGAGTCGGGAGGGGGGGGCAGGGAGGGGAAGTAAAATTCATGGATTGAGATAAAGACAGTTTAATAGAACAGAAAAGGAAGGGAAAATAATAATAATAATTATGATGATGGTAGAATATACAAAATGAGTGATGCACAATGCAATTGCTCACCACCTGCTGACCAATGCTTAGCCACTCCCCAAGCAGCAATCTCTGCTTCCCAGACCACTCCTAGTTTATATACTGAGCATGATGTCATATGGTATGGAATACCCCATTGGCCAGTTGGGTCAGCTGTCCTGGCTGTGCCCCCTCCCAGCTTCTTGTGCACCTGGCAGAGCATGGGAAGATGAAAAGTCCTTGACTAGTGTAAGCACTGCTCAGCAACAACTAAACCACCAGTGTGTTATCAACATTATTCTCATACTAAATCCAAAACACAGCACTACACCAGCTACTAGGAAGAAAATTAAATTTATCCCAGCCAAAACCAGGACATGATCTTAAAGATCTTTCCCAGCCTAAATGATTCTATGATTCTAAGGCACTGCTGTACTGGCAGGATGGAGGACCTGAAATATAAGATATTATTTTAATCTGGGAACCCAGTTCTAACTGCTACACATCTTCTTCCATATTACCTGTCCTTTTTGCTTACTAGAGGATAACAAACAGTCGTGGTGGTAGGACAGAATTGGAGATACAACTTAGCCAGGTTGTTCGGGTCAGTGACTCTCACCAGGTTGTCTTTACTGCAGATGAGAAGCTTTGCCTGATTTGCCAGGCTCATCCTAGCCTGAGTGAATAATCTGATTTTCAACTGTTTGAAAAAACCTGGGGAAATCAAAGCAGAGTTAGAACTTGCAACTAGATGGGTAGGTTTAATCAGGTGTTTACTTTTGTGGACCACATTCTTCATTGCCAGCTGTCCTACACGTTTTCTGCAGAACCCAATGTCCAAATCAGGATGTGAATTTTACCAGCGGGCATCAGGCTGAAAGGGTTACGCTAAAAATGCAGTCATATTGCAAGGTTCCTGTAAATGCAGGTATTATATTTGATACTTTAATGCCCTGGAACACTTAATTCATTAATAGTTTAATTGATTTATCTTTTCTCTTATTTTACATATAGTAAAATTAAAGGTGGGCAGAGTAAAGGTTGGAAAATGGAAAAGAAAGTGAAGTGGAGAAATGCCAAAAATATAATTTAGTCAAAACCAACATAAGAGTCAAACAAGGGGAAAAGCACAGGACATTTAGAAAGCAAAGGTCAACAAAGACAGTCTTTTTTATTAGAGTCTGTATTGCAACTAGTATCCTGGGGTCCTGACTGATGGAGATGCTCAGGTACTTTTGTAATCCTTGTTGACAAAGAAAATTTGAGTTTACAGGGAAGAGAAATAAGAAACTATTAGAAATTGGTCTCCCAACTCCTCTGTCCCTCAAAAAAACCCAACCCAACCATTAAAAGAAGAAGTTTAACTGTCATGAAATACTTCCAGAAATATGTTACGCACTCTTCATTGTTAGTGGTAAGGAAAGAAATTATAATTTTTGCTTTCTTCTTTTGCAAATTGTTTTCCTCCTTCATATCAACCCACTGCCCTTATATATGTATAACATCAATTTAAAACCTTTAGCTAAATACCCCAAAAAGATTCAGAACAACTTTTAATGACTTTTATTTAGCAGAAGAAATGAGAAATACGTATAATGCAGAAGTAGTTTGCACTATCAATCTATAAACTGTAAAACTCAAATAACTTAATCCTTCAGAGACTTGTATTTTATAGCTCTCTTTTTTGTATGTTAAATTGAACTTCATTTAATTAAACACCAGTATTAGAATATTAATTTATTTTATCTTCTAACTAAATCTGGGGGKTTTTATTTAAAGACCTCTCCATACAATATGTATATTATTCCATGCTTTTTAAATTAGTCTTGAAAGCTACTGAGTGTATGTAAAGAACGTCTTTACACAACTTATTGCATATTCACATCAAACCTATGCAGATAAAATTAACAAAGAAAACAAAGCACTTGTAATTCTTAGAAATTATTAAAAAAGCCTGATTAGTGCAAAATTAATTCTACTAGATAGAATTGTCCAAATTTCTGTCACAACAAAATTGTTCTAGCTACATATTCAAGACACTTTGCCCTCTCTAATGTAAATTAAACAAGTACTACAGTTTTCAAATATCCCTTTGGGAAACAGCTGAAAAGAGTTCTTTGATGAGACATTTCCTCATGAACAGCCTAAAATTTTCTTTCTTTTTTTTTTTTTTTTATTTTATTATTCTTCAGATTCTTATTAGCTTCAAAATCTCTGGTCTGCTTGAAGTCATTCTCTTCTTCTTTTACAATTAAAGCCTAATTTTAAGCTTATTAGAGTCATGGGGAACTATTTCTTTGAAAAAGAAATTTTAAATTGGGGCTTAACAGGTTTCAAATACTTGTGTATAAGTCTCAGTATGAGATCCTGACAACTTGGTAGCTAAAAATTAGCAGGTTTCTGAGAAGAGATATATGTAGCTGCGTGTTTCCTCTCCCAAATATTGAAATGAAAAATTGGATGTATTAAAGAAAACACAGTTCATGTTTTTCCTGTTGTGAAATGGCAGGGAATTTTCAAATCTCTAAAAGGCAGTAGAAAAGTAATCAGAAAATAGGAAAAATAAACACATAACACTGCCTTCATCAAAACATCAAATTTGATTAATAGTAGTTGCTAAACAAGCGTAGCATGTAACATGGATATCTGCTAAACATTATATATACAATATATGAATGTGTATCAATATAATGTATACATGAATCTATATAGGTAAGGCAATAGAAAAAAATAGTGGAATTGAATCCCATTAACGGATTGATGGAATTAGATTTCATAAATCAGACATATCAATCATTTTCAGTGTCGTCATAAAAGAACAGGAACTCTGCCCCTCAAATCTGGACAGCTTAGTAAAGTACTATGAAGTACTTTAGCATGTAATTTGGTTTTTGAGGTTTTATTTGTCCAAAGAAATGTCAGTAAATAAAGGTCTGAGTTATACAAAGACATTTAGGATTAATATGTTTTGAAGTTTAAGAGACAATGCTTAAAATTCCAAAAGTGTTAGCATATTTACAGGTCTTTGGGTTTTATTTCATGATCCTGAAGACACTTATGCACTTATATAGCTTTATTCATAGAAATAATCCTATCTGAATTCTAAAAGTAAAGCGATGTGTATGCTTAACATCAGCAGAAGCCGAGCCTTGAGCAGTGGCTAAGGTCCGATATAAAAAAATAACCAATTTAAATTAATTTGAATCCTAAATCTATTTTGGACTCTGGAATAAATGGTCTGATTTTCAGAGCTGTTGATTTTTCATAGTTTTCAATGAGTTTAACATCTATGAAAACCAGTAGGTGTAAATCTTCTTTGTTGGTTTGGATTTTGATTATTTCCTAAGGCTAAATATGACACATGTTTGTTTTTTCTGATTCCCATGCTATCAGTACAGCAACATTAGAATATATTTGGAGCTATGAAGTGAAGGCAGAGGATAGAAATTGGAAAAAATGGTGCTCTAAATTAAAAATGTTACAGTATTTTCACTACTATTTATTTGTAAATCCCTTCTCTAACCAATTGAAGCATGCACAATTCCTACCTAATACTAAAGATAAATTGTTGCCTATTACAACATTGTATTGAAGATAAGCACTTCTCTTCACTGTTTTGAATTAGAAGACATTAACAACCAAAAACTGCATATTGGTCCAGATGTGATCTATCTTCCTGTTTCATTGTTATGCTTTTGCAGCATAGACCAGAAGAATTTCAATAGCTGATCAAAACAGAGTTCATAATTCAAAAATCCATTTTGTTTCTGCATTTAAATTGTTAGTAGAGAAAGAGCTTTACAAGATTTGTATTGTTATATTTGACATTTCTGAGACTAGTGAAAATTAAAGTCTGACTATTTCTTGGATTGTTCTTAAGATATCCCATTATATATAACTTTTTTTTTTTTGGGGGGGGAGGGGAGGGAAAGTAGAACTAATAATAGCTTTCATTTAGAGTCCAGTATGAGGTAAGTCAAGAGAATGAATATAAAATTAGACACCATGATAATGAAAGAATACCATCTCCAGTGCTGTGGAGCCCTTAACCAATATTCTGTGTAAGATAATAATATTAAGCCATCATATGGTCAGTTCTAGAAGGAATTTTACTTGATGGAAACTTAGTAGAAATCTGAGTAGGTCAGAAAAGTCAGAGGCTACATTGTCAGTGAGAAGTCTCTCTGATCACTGAGCAGGAGGAACAATGTGAAAAGGTAACCCGTAAGAAAATAATGACTGAGAACCGATAATTCTGACAGCATATAAACACACTTACTCCTCTGAGAATTGCTAACCAATGTCCAGATAAGTATTTTGCTGCACAAACCCTCACAAAAGCACAAGAGCTTTAATAAATGCATGGCTAATCAACAGACCTAATCTGTAATGAATCATTCTTTGGATTCAGGGACAATAAACAGGTATTCAGATCATTTTTATTCATGCAAGTGATCACAGTTTACCTCACATCGAACACTGTTGCTTGCTTGTCTGGTAGATAGCCTCATTAAATATACAGTTTAGTCCTTATTTTCTGATGGAAACTTACCCTTCAATTTAAGGTTCTGGAGTTGACCTGAAATTATCTCAGGAGTTATTTTGAGCTGCAGAATTGCACAATAGTAGTTCATAGCAGAGAAATGGATTCCTATAACTTGTCTACAAAAGAATGCTTATAAAAAACAAACAAAAACTGTCACACCGAAACAATGCACCTGTGTAAGTGATGCCATCATTCAATGATATTTGTTCTCTGAACTGCAAAACCTCTCTTCAATAACTTTTGTGTATGGTCTTTTAACATGCCTGATTGGGATTCATGTGGTTGAACGTAGGCATCTCCACTACAGATATCTATCTACATTCTCTTCATGACCCTTAGGGTGAAGAAGCCACTTTTAAGGCATGTTTAATTTCATCTTCATGTTGATCTCTAAAATAAGCTGGATAAACCAAAACCGTTGATCGTTCTCCACTCGTCACAGAGGGACCCTAGGCTGACAAGCTGGGCTGTAGACATCTACAGTGCAGAAGTTCAAAATGTCTTAACTAACGTAAGCATTGACTGCTTCAGGTATAGCTGGGCATTTTGCATTCTCAGAGCTAGAGTTAATGGACAAACAAAACCGCGTCATGGCTATGATATGATTTTGATTGAGCAAGGTCTTCTTTATTCAGGGTGAGTATCACCGCTCCTCATTTTAAAGCAGCATCTGCCTATTCTTAAAATGAGGAAAACTTCTGGATCGTCTTCTTTGTAATTCGTTCATTTTCTGAAGACCTGTGATCTATTAGAAACAACAAGCTTAGCTGTTTCTGTTGAAATCTTCATCTGTTAAACACCAAATTATGATTCTTACATTGTGTAACCAAGTCTTTACCAACAATTATTAAAGCTAAGAAAGGCCGAGGTCTTCTCCTGTTATTCATCATGCAGATCTTTCCCTAGGTAAGACTGATTTACATCCTAAGTCTGAAATGTGTTTTGCACACTGGAGTTATTTTTTTCCTATATTGTTGGGGATACAGAATGTCTTTTCAGTGTTTTGGTTGATTTATAATTTTTCAAGTGTTTATGAGAAAATATACCTTTCCTAAAGTAATAATCTTGACACATAAAGGAAATAAACAGCTTAAAATAGTCAATTATTTCAACTTAATTGTAAATGCAAAACTGCTAATACTAGTGATCTCTTGATCACAGACTCTCCCTTTTAAACTTAATTCTATCAATAATAGTTCCTGCTTCAGTAAATAATTACTTTCAAGGAGAAACTGTTTTTCTTTAACAATTTTTCGCACATATAAAAGTTCAAGAAAAATTCCTAATAAAGACATAGCATGTAACCATTTCTAATGACAACAGCAATTTATTGAACACATAGAAGGCTATCTAAATTATTGTTCGTATTATGCACAGTCTTAAAAAGAGAAAAAGTAACATATACTGTCAGAGAGTTTATGAGCTCAGGAACAGGCACAATCTCCTAGGGAATTTTCTGTTCTACAGGGCATAAAGTAAGCTAAATTCAGATGAAAACACATGAGTCTGTCCAAGTCAATGGGTAATTCTTTGCTACCATAACCCCCGAAGTAAGTCAGGATTTTATTTTATTTCTCTTAGTCCCATGATTCAGCAGGAGAGCTTCATGGTGCTTTTCTGATTCAGCTGGTATCCAAAGAAAAGGGTTCTGTGGGAGCAATTAAACCCATCCTCGGGGATTTTGAAAGTCCCAAAATAAATATGATACAGTTGGAAAAAGGACACAAAAAATGTTTTAAATAGGTATATYTTAGTTTTGGGTCAACATTAACACAATGTCAGATTCTTGCACCAACATCTCAATGGGATAGAAATTAGGGACATTCTTCTATTTCATACTACTGTATACTGTACCAAGTCATATATCCTTATAAAACTTGGAAACTGTACCTTTGAGTACTTTAGCACTTTAAGTTAATCAAAATACAGTTTTCCTCTTTCCAAAATTATTTTTCGTTTTCCTTATGTTCTGTATTTACCTTCTTCACAGTGACATGATCCTGTTTGATTTGTCACATATGAAAACCCAACAGGAGAAAGATGAATCTGTGTTTCAGAAAAGACAGGTAGAGTACACTACAGCTACTGTTGCATGCAACATCCTTTAAAACAGGGTTTCTTTTTTATATAATTGGAAGAAAAACTATTTATAAATTGCAAGTGCAGAATTGCTATTGAATGGATTAAAAGGATGGCTGAAGATGAACACCAGTTCTCTGGCATACCTCAAAAAAATGTAGCAGATACCTGCATTTGCCAAACTTAAAATGTCTTTATTGATTATATGATTTCTAGAAACTCATAATTAAGCCAAATCTGAACATATTTTCATGGCAATAAGGAAAGGTATACTTAACACACGGGAGTCATATCATTCCACATTTCAGTAAGGTGCTGCAGATTCTTACTGAAAGAAACACATATATGTTCAGCAAAGGCAGAATAATGTATTTCCTCTTTATTCTCAGAATCAACTCTGGAGGTTTTTTTGGTTTGTTTTTTTTTTTTTTTTACTATTCAGCATGTGACACTTTGGAGAATTAATGTTTATCAAAACAAAAAAAAATTGAAAAGTGTTCCAAAGAATAGGGGTATATAACTCCGTTCTGATAAGAAATGTACAGATAAGTAAACAGATGTATTTTATGTACATACTCTATTTTATTTACCTAGCACCCCATCAGAACAAAGACTCCATATAAAAGGACTATCAAATGATATTATGGGCCAGTAAAATTTCGTTTTAATCAAGACCAATAACATAAGTAGAAAAGACACAAATGTCCAAAAATATTAGTATGTCAAAAATTAGTCTTGGAAATTCTTTTCTTACATCACTTGTTAAGGCTGAGATGGATTTATCACTTCTTATCGTGAGAGTAACTGTGTAACTTCATACTGAATTTCTTAACCTCTGGTTGCCTCTTCTAGCTATGTAAAAATTGTTATAGTAATGAAAGTAAAATGGAAATAATTTTATTTAATAGCACTGAACTACCGGTAAAATATTATTTTTTGTGTACACTTCAGCAAATCCTTTCAAAATTTTGACTCAGAAACTATTCCATTTTACTTATAAGAGAAAGCTATTATTTATAATTGATCGGTAGGGATTAAGTAGTTAAAGTTTGCAGAGGGTCCTGAATCTGTGACATTTTTCAAGTACTTGAAAGTATTTGAATATGGTAATGGTAAGATATCATTTCCTTGGTGAGCTGCATACTGTGAATTTGCCTTTCAGGTTCTTATTTCTTCTGTGTCATCTCTGCTTCAATTGTTAAAATTAAGTGTACTGTTAGTTATACAAATGATGATCTTCCCACCCCCTGCCAACCCCATTTTTAAATACACTTATTTCTGAGTCAGGAACTGGGCAGGGACTAGCTTTTTAAAAAGATAAGTTAGTGGGTAGAAGGTTTGGGCAGAAAGAATGCCTGCATATACTGTTACTTCAGGTTCATCATCTTCCAAATGTTTTTATTAAAATGCCCTGCAGGTTGTTCTTTCATGCTTTTTCACTGGAGGTATGACTATTGGATCAATCTGAAAGAAGCACTTTTTGCTCCATTTCTTGACTTCCCTATCTCAAAGGGACATTCATTCCTATAGAGCATCAGTGAAATATGGACCTGAAGAACTACCAAGCTGTGCTACGAGTGAGATGTACAAGACATCTCCCTGTTTTTCCTACACATTATAAGCATGTTCTGCTCTTGTCAAGGTATATGGGTAGCTATTTATGTCGTATGTGAAATCAGTTTTGAAATATAGAATGAACTAAAACCCATGGAGACATTAGCTTATTATCAGGTGTCTCAAGGATCCTTTCTAATTAGAATGGATATAGGGAGAATATTCATACTGTCAAGTGTGAAAATATATGGAGCAAATGATRTGGAATGTGCATGTAATAAGAGATATGCATATTAATGAAAAACAAAAATGCAGTTCAGAGTTAAGGTTTTATAATCAGTTAAAGTCAATTACAGTAAGAGAGAGTTTTAAGTTCAGCTTTTGTTAATTATGCAAGTGAGGTGTAAAAGAACCAGAGGTTAATTTTAATTACATATTTGTGTTCTATCTAATCTATTATAGCTAAAATTTGAATACCATTACTACAGAACAAATGCTGTCCACTGTTATAAAATAAGCTTTCATTTACTACATTGGTATTTGAAATTTATTAGTGTTATGATGACTGACACTTTGTATTTATCTTGTGATTGATACAGTAGGAAGATAAGCCTTGGCGGTATATTAAAAAAAGTATTTAAAATTTTAAATTTAAAATGTCCTGGTTCATTCAAAATCAGCAAGTTAAATTCAGAGAAGATCTGGAATTTGGAATCATGAGAGTCTACAATTATCAGAAGACACATAAGTATCACTTTATCAGAAGAGAAAAAAAGCACGTTAAAACACAGTACAGGGTATATGTAGTTTTCTTTTTCTTTTTCTTTTTTCTTTTTTTCTTTTTTTTTTTTTTTTTTTTAACTTTACAGTCTGAGTTACTTATACATGCCCAGAGCCCAATAGCTCTAAATTACCTTGTTCACGTGTCATCTTGAAACTGGTCAGAGAGCTAGAAGAAGTGTTTAAAAGTTAGTCCAGGTGAGCACAACAGTAGCAATCCTGTGTTCAGCCCATGATCCCAATGGTTGTGCCCAAATCCACAGAGATCAATAGGAGTTAAATATGAAAGTGCTAAGGAATAGGTCCAGTCACGTTCACATTGGTCACTATCTCGTTTACTTAATGTAGAAATGCTAAAGTAAAAAGCAGTATAGTTTTAAAAAATGACAACAAAAGCCAGCCACGCTAACCTGAAAAGGGAATAGTGGCATTTGGAATGCTCACTCTTTGCTAATTGCAGTAAATGACAAAGCTGCTACCAACTTCAACACTGCAATGGAGCTTCTAAAAGAGAACCAAAGTCCTCATCAGGTTTACTTTTATGGACCTGTTGAAGTATACAGATATACATCCACACAACACACACACACAGAGAACACGCTGAATTGAAAATTCTCTTGATACAAAGCTCCTCACTAAGCCYACTGATTTGTCAAAAGTGAAAGGTTTTGTAGAAAAGTTTTGTTTTTATTAAAATTTATCCTAAAAAAAAAAAAAATGAAAAGGGAATCATATAGTCCCATTTTTTATTTTGAAATTATTTTTAATCATTATTTAATTCAACTACATTTCTAATTAAAACATAAATGTTTTTTTCTGTTAACTCAAATACTAAGTTTTATTTATGCTAGAAAAGAAAATGTCTTCTCAGAAGGAAAAGTTTCAATTTTAGCACAACAACAACAACAAAAGATTAAAGTAATTACTAAGGTTTTTTATTATGTACATCTGTAGACATTCATAAGTATACATTGATGTTCTCAAAACTTTAATCTGGGGATCTTAGTTCATTATATGCTGTCGTATTTGAATTCACATAACATTTGAATACTTATTTTTTATTTTTTTTATTTTTGGTGATGTTTATATTTTGTTCTTCTGATGAAAACAGCATGTTGGGGCTTTGTCTTGTAAAACCATATTTGTTGGAATATTAAGTTAATATTCTCAAAATAAATGATAGCTCMTATCAGTATTTTGAAGCTGAAAGGAATGTTATTCTAAAAGATCTGAAGGATTTCTACACTTCAAGGAATTGATAAATATGGGTACGTGGGGAGGCATCCGTTTGTTGCAATTACGATTTAAGCATCTGATAATAAAATCTTGAGCAATTCACACATTTGTGGTTTTCTGGTTCTCTCTCAAGGCCTTCCTTCTCAAAGATGTTCTTTTTTTTTTTTTTCAAGACTAATGCTAATTTAATCTGTGTCCTACTCCATGAAATGTTGACTTGTTTTTTTTAGTTTTTAATTCAAAAGGACAAATGTTAACAAGAAAACATTTCAAAAACACCTTTCATTGTAAAGGGCACATCTTCAGTTCAAGGGATCAGACATAGAAAAACTAATTGGGATGCCCTTAACATTTTTCTAAAGAAGGACAGAAGCAAAATGTTCCAATAAGTTCCTTGCAAAACAGTGGAAAGAAAATTTGGTAATACTATGAGTGGATTATATTGCTGCGCTTCCCCCAGTATAATCACTTACTGCAGCACTTTCCTTTGAAATAACAATTATAGTGCTCTGCTGTTGCTAAGAAAAGAGTGATGAAGGTTGGTGTTGCTTTTCCTCTCAGTCACTGTCAGTTGCTGCTCTTTAATACTGCAGTCCCACCGCCAGTGAGCATTCACAGCCTCAATTTGCAGATGAACAGACTCTCCAGTGGCATCACATGCTTTAGAAGGCAAAGTTGCTTTACAGATAGGGCTCCACTTGGGAGTGTTTGACCCATAAACTGATAATGGAAATGAATAATTAGCAGAGATGCATGAGATTCTTCATCAAAGATTAAACCTGTGACAAAACAAATGGATGTTTTTCTTAAGCTCAAGTTTCCCTGTGCTAGCTAAAAAGGCAAAAAAAATGACACCAGTATGCAAGTAATCTGTAATCAGATGTAATTTTCAAGGGCTAGAATATTAATTACACTACCAGTATAAAAACAGTTGTATGGTTATGTCCTCTTGATTTCTCTAATAATACTTACTAACTTTCAATTGAGAGTACAATTCTTTTTCTCTGTCAGTCGTGTAACATTTTTGAAGGAGCATGTAGCTATACATGTTTTGTCTTTTATTCTTTCTTATTGAATTTACCCTTCCAGGAGAGAAAAAAAAAAAGTGATTGTCAACACAAAAAGGAAGACATAGCTACTTGGTAGTGCAAAGAAATAATATTTGGATGATCAATTGTCTAAAACTCTTGCCCACTTTGAGGACTAGCTGCCATCATCTGTGCCTGCAGCGAGTTACCGGTAAAATACAGTCCTTGTCACACCAATAAACCCATTTACAGTCTGATTGTCAAAGCTACTATCAAGAGGTGTTACCAATTTGTAGCATGCAAGTGACAAAACAGACTGCTTGAATTCCCGCCAGTTTGTTACATTCAAATTCTTTTTTTATGGGCAAAAGCAACACATTGTGCATGCAGAGCCAAGAATTCATTATTAGTCTAACTGGAGCCTTAACAGCTTAATCCGTTATTAGTCCGCTTGAAATGACATTAACACTTCTATAGTTCAGATTACAGCCAGTTGAAATGATACATACGAAAATGCTCCAGTATCTACCCCTTCTCTTCTGGTGCTATACTTACCCCTGAGACCTCTGGCAGATGGCCTTTGCCTGCTGGGGAGATATGAGGAGTCATCAGCACCCTTCCCAGAGGCATTTTGATGCGTTTGCCAGCATGCTCTATACCTTCTTTTTCATCACAGATTTACAGTCCCACCCTACATTCCAGTTTTCTATATAAGGTGAGTTGGGTGTTTCCATAGATTGAGTAAATGTTCTGCACTCTCCTTGCTACTCCTAAAGCTGGGTTTGCCCAGCTCTCAAGGTTGCATTCCTCTGCTGACCACCAGTTGACTACCAATTAGCTTTTTATATCCTTGAGACCTCCAGTATTATCTTGTGCCTGCACCTTCAAGTCCTCTGTTGTCATCCCATGTCTGCACTCCTCCATGCTGTGTACATAGTCTCCAGCAGTATTCCAGATGTTCAGACTAAACATGGTAGTAAGAATTAGGCAATTGCTGATACAACCAAATAAGATAAGCCCAGAAAAAGCCCCTGATTACCTCAAAGCAAAGCTTGAGGCCTCCTGCAAGCAATGGCAATGCCATATTTTCTGGGCTACAAGGCCATAGAGGTGAATAGTTGCTTCAGTGATCAAGAAGTCAGAATACACTGGGGAGCTGCATAAGCAGGATAAGTGCAAGGATTATTTCTGCTTATGCCTTTTTGTAGTGCTCTTTCTTTTCCCTTCTATTCCTAGACTCATTCACGGGTTAAGCTAATTGAGAGAAATGAAAGATAAAAGTAAAGGAGCAGGTTCAAAGTGTTGCAAGGTTAAGTCAGGCATCTCTATCTTGTTTTGAAGGCTGTGGGGGGAAGATAACAAGGACGTTCAGCAGCCAGTTCATGGAAAAAAAACATGAAAAAAAAAAAACCCTCAAACAACCCACAGTTAAATAGAGCAAACAAAGAAGATATGACTGTGGAGGCAGAGAGGTATGGTACAATCCGTGGGAATGAGTGACTAGGTTAGCAACAGCTTCTGGTATTTTGGAGACAATCTAATGAAAAAATGTTTTTCCATCTCCAGAGCCCCCAAATATGAAGGTTTCCTCTGAGCCGTYCTCCCTAACCTGTGGGAGAAGGTAGAAGGATAATTCCTTGCAATACCTGCCAAAGGTAACATGAACACTATGCAAGAAGGCAAACTTGGTAATGCAAAATACAAGTTAGCAGCTTTCTGTGTTACATCCTAACTGTGAACCTGCCTGGCTGGAGGTCATCTCACAGTGTTTATTTGCTTAAAAAGCCTATTTATTTCTAGCCAGGCTTTCATTACAGTGATAATTCACTGAGTATGTAGAAAAATCATGAAGTATACATAGAACGATTTTCATGTGGGAAAAGAATGAAGCTATGGCCTTCCAGTAACTATTTTTGTATTTGAAGCTATGTAGGAAAGGCTCAAGATATTCCTAAGAGTCTTTCCCTGATTCTAGTAATTTCAAACTATAATTAATATTTTTCTGAAGTTGCAGTAAATATTCAAGTGTTGATGTTTAAAATTGGCTTCTTATGTGGCCTTCTATTTTGGCAACTACAGTCAGTACAATTTTATTGTAGGGACAAAAATATTGACACGTACAAGTACCCGTAGGTATCTAACCATGTATTGCTCAGGATCAGGATTGTTAACTACTAACATTAAGCCTAATATTGCTTCAGGTGCAATGCTTCTCAAAAGAAAAGTCCCATCCTCCCAAAGCAGTTATTGTTACGGTTTGCATTACATTTAACAACATCTACAATGAGAATATTTTGACAGAAATCACATCTCTCAAAATTTCCTGAACACAGCTGGATGCTAGAAGTTTCCAAGTAGCAACTGACTGCTTGGAAAAAATCAGGAACAAAGTGAATCCTCATGCAACTGGTGATATTTAATATATTTATATAATGTATTCCACTTTCAAGATGCCACACAAACATTTAGATAATAGTGCAAGGAAACCTCCAGTGTACACCAGATGATCCTAAGTGTCTGCTTATTTTTTGCTCCAAATGGGAAACAAACTTGTTTTCATTTTCAACTATTTCAAAGTCCTTTGCAAATATAGAATAACAAATGTATATCATACTAATATAGATAAGTATAAAAGGTTTGATCCTCTAATTCATACCTTCTAAGGCCTGGGAGCTAGTAGTAGTTTTGGTTGGGTTTTGCATACAATGATATAACCAATTTACACTAACGACCCAGTCTTCTTTCTTAAAAAAACACACCTTTTAATAATATGGTAATTCAATGGACAGAAAGTCACTTTTGCTGCTCTCAGGAAATAGACTGGTACCTAATTGGTAACCTGGAAAAGTATTTATGTAGAAATCCTGTTTGGACACAATCAGGTATGACAAAACCATCTACCTAATAGAAAAAGTTATGATTTTTCTAAGAAATGGGAATCAGCTTTATCTTTACTTGCAAGGGAAGAAGCTATTAGGATTCAGACACTTCTGATTCCACAATAGTCAGGACTAATTTACTGAAGTGATGGGAACAATCCATTGCAAGAAGGTGTCCGCAAAGTGTCTCTGGTTTTTTTGCCCTTGCACAGACTTCTTGCACAGTCTGTGCTCCATGGTGATACCACTCAATTTTATTTTACTTGAGGGTGGGGAACAATTTTGTTAAAGGCTAATCTGAGTTTCTACCACTTCCAGTGATCTCTAAGTATCCGAAAAACAGTTTATTGGGCATTTCCTCTTTCCTCCTCAGATGGTCAGCATCATTTTCTTTAAGGACTGTAGTGGGACTACCTGGGTAGGCTATCAACAGGGTGCAAAAGAGAGCTCTGAAATCAGTGCTTTAGAGAACAGACGAGGAATAAAAAAAGATAAAAATGTTCATAAACTCTGTGTCACTCAGTGCTTTGCCCTTCCTGTCCATTCTATGGATGGATTTTGGTTGGCACAAAGCTTCCAAAGTTATTTCATCAAACAGGTACTCCTTTTCATGTCCACATAATAAAAATGTTGCTAAGACATATAGATATTTTCACAATTGGAGTCCATTTAAGTAAATAAATTATTTCCATAAACAGTTGTCCAGAATCTTATTATCACCCTTTGATCAATGTGTGCTATTATAATGCCAGCCTTTTCTGGAAAATGTCAAAGATGAGCTCTTTTTGAATGTCCTGGAACTAATATTGATTCTGTCTGATTAAGATACTAAAAAGTTGTCTCAGAAAAATCTAGATATAGGGACAATACAGCTATAAAATCAATACCTTCTGGTAAAGAAAGAATATGGATAGCAAACTGTTATATAGATGCTTAGATAATGTTGTCATCAGTCTTAGAGATGATATCAGAATTCAGTTTACTTTTCTAAAAGCAACTTAAGTGAGTAATTGTAACTTCAGTGGTATGTAAATTTACAACACATTTTCTGCTCTTTCTTTTGTGCTTATTCTTAGTTGGTGTGTCTGCATGATAACAGCACTGAGGATCTCAGCTCTGGGGGAAAGAAGGTGGACCTGGGCTGGTAAATTGTGATGCAACTTGTTGATGAACCTGCCAGTGAGAATCCCTACCTTAGTGGAGTTTTAGCTTGAAACCAGTTTTTAAGTTATCTATAAAAAACTCAGCACGAGAGCTGAGGGTCAACATCTTTTTGTTGAGCCCAAAGGCAAAAGAAGTGAGAGAGAAGTAAAATTTATCTTGCTGGTATTAAAAACTAGGCAAGAAGAAAGGCATACGTATAGCCCAACTCCTCTCACCATTTAATCATGCCACAGTTTAGACCAGCTCTAACAGGAAAGTCCTGTGCTGCTGCCTAAGGCTCCATCAGAGCAGAGGCTGAAATCTGAATCTCCTCCTTCCTAACTACTGGCAAACAATTTTCTTCAAGCTTTTAAAAAAAATGGGAATGGCATTTTGCCAGCCAGTGAAGTTTACATATCTCAATCTTCTTGTGTGATTAACCTATCAAAAACGCCCTTTGAAACCCTACCAGTCTCCCATCAGGTCTTTGTCATCAAGACTAAAGGTAGACCTATACTCGCCACTAAGAAAGAGACTACAGTTAAGTTGCAGCTGAAAAAAAAAGCTTTAGGAGATCAGTGACCTTTTGTGCTTTTATTTAAACACCTCATTCTGTGCCTTCCCTAGTTCTTTTGTGGATTTATCCCTCGATAAACAGCTCTGAACCTTTGTCACCTTTGAACACGCACTTACACTCCTTAATTACTTAGACTCTTTTGGAACCCATTCATTAGCAGTGGATAGAAAGTTATGAAATATAAAGAATATGTAAAATTGGTTTCGCAATGCATCACACGCAGTTCAGTGTCAGGGACCTACAAACAGTTCCTGTGAAAAAAATAATTACATGGAAGTGAATTTCAGCAGAACAAGAGATATAATTTACAGAGTTATTCTGAAGTGAGATACTTTGAAGATCAAAGAGCTATACCTTCATAGCTTTTAATATAAGAAGGAAAAAAAATTAATTTATTTTCTAAACATTTGTTTTTGAATTATAGTGCAAAGCTAAGCCTGTGCAGAAACTGTTTTTATTTTCCTTTAGAAATAACTTAATAAAATGTAATTAAAAAGCAATTTTCTTTGGAAAAAAAAATGAGCAAAGGAGAAAGAAACTGTCAGCTGATATCTAAGTGAAACTTAACCTGTGAAATCATTGCTCCCTGCCATGTCAGATCTATCTTGTTCATTATGAAATACTGTTAAAGTATGTTTATCTTTAGCATTTAAGACGGACAGTGCTTTATAATAGAGACAGTCACTAGTACAGCAATGCGTGAAACACCGCATGTGTTTCATGTTCATTTTGCCAGGAATTAGCATGAAAGCAATCCATGCTTTTAAACAAATGGGTATTTTGTTATGATAGTTACATGCACAGATGTTAACTACTGTCAGTTTTAAAACCACTGCATATCCACTGTCTTTCTGAAACCTACACTCCACTCCAAATATTATAGACTGCTACAAGTTTGTCCAGACCATAAGATAAGATACTTATTTTATCATTCAGGTCACATCAGAGAGCTTGCCAATTTTCCCAAGTTGTTGATACTTTGAGAAGGGAGTAGCTACAGACCTCAGTGAAAATCTGTAAAACTCTGGAGTAAAAATAAATAGATAGATAGTGTGAAAGAAAGAAAGAAAGAATAAATAAATAAATAAATACCTACAAATTAAACCCGCCTTAAGCTGGTTAAGCTGGCAGCTGAAAACTACCCCAGATACAGGGTTATTATTTTGCCACTTAATTCTAGTGACATAACAGAATTTTTACAGACTGCGTATGAAAGCAATAAAAGAAAGTCACAGTGTTGCACAATAGGATGGGTAATTATTGGTAAAGTTTATAAACCCTCTGATCAGTTTGAGCCTGCACAGAGGCAATAAACCCCAAACAGTGCTTATATTGTGGAGAAGTGAAAGAAAATGTAATTTTTTTATTGCTCAAATACTTACTGATCTCACTTCAAAGGTTAGTATTTCTTGTCCTATAATGCATGTCCAAAAAAAAAAAAAAAAACCAACCAAAAAATCCCAAAAGAAACAAAATATAGACCTATACTAAGCTAACCTAAAGGAGTAAGACAGGACAGTCTGTGGCACCAGTTAGTTAGCTGGACCTTGTGTTTTTCTGGAGAGGGGGGAGAGAAAGAGGCAGCACACCGCAGAAAAAAAGGGAAATGCTGGCTTATATGGCCTTCCAAAGAGTTCAGAGCACAAATTCTTGATTCCTGTAAGAGTAGTTTAGAAAAAGAAATAACAAAGTACCAAATCAAAGCTGACCAAAGTAGTTTTTATATCTTTATTATTCCATACATGACAACATGCTGTGTACGCCTATTAGTGTAGGGGTTTTTGGGTACCTGCAATACACAGTTGGTGATTAGTGTTGCCTAAAAGAGATTTTATCCCACGGATGTGTTCTTTACTTAATGTTGGCAATATGCATAGAGAACACCTAGTGTGCATGGGGCTGACTGCCGTTTGGTATTCATGCATATGCAATTAATGCAAGAACATTCTCCATTACAGGCACCATGAATGGACGAAATAGCTGCCAATGCTTGTAATTTGTCTTCATTTTCCAACACTGCTAACGTGCCTGTAAAGTTAAATGTTTAACCACACTATGATTTCCAGAAATGTGTAGGTCAGTGAGAGGAAAATTCAAGCAAAGAGTAAAAGATTATTTCTACATAGTTATATTAAAAACAACAAGCTGCTTTTTATCTTGTGCTAGTCAGCTCTGCCACATTGCTTATTGGCTATTAGATTTCATGAGTTTCAAGTCCCATTATTTATTCATCTTATAAACTTGCTGCTCTGTAACTGCTTGCCTGTGTTGATACCATAGTATCTCACTGCGTTTGAGTTATGCATAATAGATATTTGTCAGAAGGTGCATCACTGACATGCACAGGTTTTTCTGAATGCAACTATATGTGTGCTTACTGTTTGCTGTGGTGACATGCGATGTGCTGTGTTTTAAATCTCCTCTTGTCATAAAGAAAGGTACTAGCATAACATCTAAACAAACATTTCTTCTACGTTGTTCACATTTCTTTAAGGAACAGCTAAGACTTTCTGTTTATTTTGCAAACTTCTGTCAATCTGATGGATGGTTTGCTTTTCCATTTGGGGATAATTTCTGGGATCTCTCATGTCTTTACTCCTTTCTTTTTAAGTTCTGAAAGAGAGCAATACGTTTCAGAAATTTACAGTCAACAGATGGCAGGAGAAACCGAAACAGGAGCGTGAAGTGATCAGAGGAGCAGCATAGATCTCTTTGTTATAACACAGTGCTAACTCACCTTGGGATGCTGTATCTCTTCCTTATCCAGTAAAAGTGCCCAAAAGCAAAGAGCTGCCTCCTCAGTGTTAGGTGCAAAACAGATCTTCCTCACCTGTAGACTCTCAGACTTGAGAACCTCCAGCTTAAAATTGTCTTTGAAAGGTGGTCTTTCTGTCTGTGAAGAAGCCAGCCGTGACAGGCAAGGACTGCAATGGCCCACTCATCACTATACATTACAGGCTTTCTGCACAAGTAGCCATCATCCCAGGACTGGACAGGGTCTACTGAGAAGGTGCTAGTCATTCATTCTGTTTGAAAAGCATAGTATTTGAGTCTTTATGGGGGGAAATAATGAATTAATTAATCATATTAATTAATCCTTTCACTGGGCAGAGAAAGGATTAAAGGAGAACATCAGATGTGTCAGATGTGGATGGTTCCCTTGTCCAGGTGAAATTATGAGACGGCAGGAAATGGGGACCTGACCAAAGCTGGAGAATGAGAATATTTGCAGAGGAACCTCAAAAGAAGTCAAGGGTCCCATTCAGTCATACCCTTCCACTGGATCAACATCAAAGAGGATTACACTGCCAGGTGTATCACATTGCATTACATCAGTTAAGGCTCTGTTCATCTCCACCTTTTTTTATTATTAGAGAGAGAGAGACAAATAGTCTAGCTATCAACTGGTAACTACTGAATTTCCCAACTGTGTTCATGATTTCAATGATCATTGAGATTTTAGGTATGTTGCGCACAAGGAATATGACCTAAAATGCATTTTTATTTTTAAAAGAAACTTTATATATAATGAAATCTTTTATCAGAATACTGACAAAGCAGTAAAAATCATTAACAGAAAGTGGAAGAACTTCAAGATTTCAATCAGATAGTCAAAAAGAGGATTCCACGAAGAAAAATGTTACACTGGTCAGGAAGCTATCCTGTTCAGAAGAAGTTGTGAAACCTTCTACAGATCATTTTAAAAAATAAGCATGTAAAAGGTGGTTATTAGATGGCAATGTATATCAGTCACAAAAATCAGTAGGAAAAAAATCAATGAAATATCAATAGTAAGTATGAGGAGGATAATAATTTTTTTTTTTTTTAAATGTTAAGAGAAAATCAATAGTCAGATGATGTTCTGAGTTCACTGACGGGGAGGGAAGACAGAGTCTGTACAAAGGAAGGAAAACATATGCTGTTTTGGCACTTGCTGCTTTTCTGGGCAAGCATTAATTTCTCTGTGTTGTGGGAGCACACAAAAGCTAGCACATAGTTGAACACAGCTCTAGTTTTTTGCCGGTAACTTTTGCAGATGTGCAGTAATAAATAACAAAGTGAATGGGTTATTGGCAGAGGGATTTGAGCCATCTGGTTGAATGAACACAATTTGACAAAATATTTCACTAGAGTGAAAAATAAGGAGGAATGCGGACTGGATTCTACAAAAGCAAGATTCTCCTGGAGAAGGAGTGGCTTACAGACTCTCAGAAATCTCCTGGAAGATAAAATGGTTTAATACAATCGAATACAATCGAAACTTTAAAAATTGGTTGTAGATAGTGGAAATGGGGTATCAGCCTCAATCAAGGCACGGGAAGAGCTTTTAACTGGAACTCAGGGAGGGTGACTTACTGGCACCCAGTCCCCAGCCATTTGTCATCCCGTTTGATTTTGCTGCTGTGTCCTGGAGGTCTTGTTTCATCTTCTCTCATTTTCATGCTTCATTTAGCTTTTACGGTGCTTAGCTGTTTACAGCACATGGATAAAGAAGACCAGAAACTAGTGTGGAAACACAATACACAATGTATGAGCGGTAGAGCAATTAGAAGGCTGTATTATGGCATTCCTTTGTACAGAAATACTCAAATGTCAGCTAATACCACAGTCTTGCTCAGGCAGATATGTTACATCATGGACATCAGTACAAAATGCCTATGAAAGCCTATCTTAAAAATTGAAATATTTACATCTACTTTTGATAATTACGCAGCAGATTAGTCACATTTTTGTATGTATTTTAACTTTTTCTAAGTGCTTGTCAAGAAATGAATTTTTGCTTTATTGCAAGCATTTAATTTGAACAATACTCTTCAGCCAGGACAATTTTGTTTTTATTTTTCCTTTGTGGAGCACTCACTACTTCTTACACTGTGAACCTTTGAACTCGCTCCCCACAGTTTCTCCTAATTACTACACCAGCTAGAACAAACCAATTTGTTTTGTTGCAAGCTCTGTGTTATTATCTTCCATGGGCATGCATGTGAACACAGCCAAGCTACACAAAGGCTGATAAATGAGCCATTTATTTGATACAGTAATAATCAGATTTATCAAAGGCCTGTGCATTGGCTGTGTTACAGATATATTAATCAGAAAGCTTGAGCTGAACTTCCTCAAGGTGACAACTTGCTAGGTCTTTCCTGAAAGCCTATTTTCTTCTGTGCTAAGTATAATACTTTGATAATTGTAATCTCTTGTGAACAACATTTAAGCCACCTTGAAAAGACTTTACGTTTGCCTCAGAGCGTTTTTTTAACCAGCATTCAGGTACTGTTTAGGTTTTTCCAGCTGAGTGTTTTTCTCAGCGTGTATGAAACTTATTGACTGCCCTTGTCAGCATTTGCCCTCTTAACCTGCCATTTTAAAAAGGGATGAGAAATTAACACAGGATTCAAAAGGAGCGATGTGCTTGCATGAACCTTGCTTTGGCAACTTGTTTTTTGATACCCACATGATCAAAAACCCTTCCCTTGTGCTCAGAATTTTTAGATGATCAGTATGGGTGGCTTCTTAGTTGATATACTGATTTTTTTGCTTTTTCTCCCCAAATCTGATAGAGGAACCTGTGCACCTCACCCAAAGCTGTGGATTCTGCTGCAGCACTAGGTGTTTAAGGGACTCCTGGAAGGACCCTGCAGCTCCAAAGGAGCTCAGCACTTTAGCTGTCTTTCCAGCCATCAGGTTTCTCTTCTGTAATTTAGGGAATCTTGAAAATTTTCCAGCTTCTGCTGGCTTGGGAGGGAGGCAAATTTTGATATATATTAACACTTGTGAAGTAGAATAACCTTGTCTGTTTTCTTCTATATAAGGATCAATATTATATAAGCTGGTAATTAAAGATATGTACCAATTCAAATGCTGACACTAATTCTACCTGCTGTTGACCCACATGGTTAGTTTTCTCAAATTTAATAAAGTTGACCTGGAAATACATTATATACTGAATGCCTTGCAGTACGTCTAGGGAAAAATCAAATATTATATGTTGGGAAAACTTTTCTCTTGTTATTGTAGGTGGCCTTCAAACTAGCATGTGATTGATATGGGACCACCCTCATATTTTTTAACCAGACAATGAACTAGTTTATTTAGTAGTCTACCTGTAACACCTGCAATTTTTGCCTCTGTAAAAGGCAGTCTGACTTTTCATTCCAGTGATGACTTACAAATACCAACAGTGAATATGGAAATATGGCTTGATGTTGCAGTGAGAAAACAGTATTAAAGTCTTCCTGTTTTTACGGGCTGTGTATTTTGCTAGCTCATTCTGCTGCATAAATTGAAGAGTTGAAGAAGGAGATTTCTTTCTGAAAAAACTCACGCTTCATTACTTGTATACAGAGCCCTTTAATGTGACACAATTATTTAGCATCTCTAATATGATGCATAGAAAGGAAGAATACCTGCAGCTGAATTTATTAGGTGAAATGCGAAGTTAAAGGGACAGGTTTTTTTTTTTCAGTAAGTATCTTATGGCTTCTATTTCACAAAGCTACATTATATTTGTAAATTCAGGTGTATGTTTATCTTTCTTCAGATGGAGATAGTAAAATTTGACCAAGAATAGAAGTTAACTTTTAAACATTCTAACCTTGATACAAATGTGCAATTGCCAATGAAGTGCAATTCATGATCATATGCTATCATTTCATATCATTCAGAAGATAGTTTAAGAAAATTAAGACCCTTTAGAGAGTATATGGAGCCACAATATAAATAAATAGTAGTTAGGACTATTTCCAAAAGAGGAAATTAGAGCCTAATGTGCAAGTCTGGGATATGAGGTGTGTCAGTCTAAAACTGTGATCTCAAACCTTCCCAGCAGCTCCCTAACCTGTCAACACTGTGATTAGAAAATTTCTTTGTAGGGCTAGGTTTCTGCTTCTACCTGTGTGCAGTGCTGCCCCTGTTTAAGCTCTACCTAAGCTCCAGTAAAGTCAGAAGAAACCAATCATTAAATTCTCCATAGTCCTAACTTGTAGGCACCTATGTCTTTTATTGGAGCTTACCTTAGTTTTTAATAAGTAGATTTTTATCTGATTAATTAAAGCATTTTACATCTTAATCTTGCCTTTGCAGCCAGATAAACTGAAGCATATGAAGACAAAAATATTGTTCAAGTTACCCAGAGAAACAGTGGCAGAACATGACATACAACACTTCTATATTATGTCTTCACTTATTGCTGTCTACTATATTACTCTACTAATAAGAACATTTCTGTCTTTTGCACACAAATTAGGTACAATAATTTGACTGGTCCCACCACGGGCTGTATGGTAGAATATATTTCTGAGCTTAGATGTGACAAGTGTGGTTCTGAAACTGCAATTTGTAGTTAATGAACACTATATGTTCCTCTGCATGGAACTTGTTTAAAGGCAGTATTGTTAATAGTATGTATGAGTGTATTTGAAGGTCAAAGTGTATATTTGAACCTGCTCTCAAAATGATTGGGTAGAAAATTGGTGAGCTGGTATAGGAACATGTGTGAATATGAAATGTCTCTTCAGTATTCTGGAAGACTAACTGTGAAAGACATTGATAGATTGCCCTTGAAGTCTGAAAGCTAAAATTATAACTGTGCTCTGTAATCTTCACTGGAACTATTATCGAACTTTTTCATGGATTTTCATAGATTAGTAGAAATAATGAGACTTTTGGCCTGGTCAGTTTCTGACTTTATTGTGTCTTTCATTGCTAAGCCACAGAGCAGTGGCACCATCATTTTATATGAAGACCATGTGCTTCTGTTTTGCATACAACAATTTTATTCAATATTTGGTAGCAAAAAGCAAACACAATGCTGTGTTTGTAACAATGTCACTTGTTAAATGAATGCATTTTTTTTCTTTCACTAGTCAGTTTTAACTTCTCGTCTTTGTACACTGACCCAAAAGAAATTCAGGTGAACTTTTTTCTATCACCTGAAGCAAATTAGCCATGTAATGACAGTTAGTTGAAAACCAAAACAGATGATTAAATTGTTCTGAGTGGCCAAATGTCCTAAAAGATGTGATAGGAGAAGTATGGTAATAGGCTGACTGAGAGACTGGGGTACCTCCACCACTGGAGTTTTGAAAAACAAATTTTGTTTTTATTTAACAGAAGAATTGTTATTCTTGCCTTCAGACTTGCAGATGGCCTGGGTGGCCTCTTGAGTTTCCTCCTAGCCCTGTTGTCCTATGATCCTAAGGTCTCTACACGACTTCTCCTTTCTCTTGTGAGTGAGGCCACCTGCCCTAACCCTACCCAAGAGCTGCGCAAGGCTGCCCCTGCCTTGTTGCAGACACTACTTGCCATAGAGCCAGCAGGGACAGTGCTCCCTTGTCATGACAATTGGTCGTGCCACCCCAGGATGGCCAAAATATCCTGCCCGCACCATGCCAAGAAGCAGAGCATGCTCTCCTGTGGCTTGTGTAGCTCTGACAACATGGCTGTGTGCTGAGGCTGGGCGCACATCCACCAAGATACATCAGCTGAAGTGGTTTTTTGCCTTCCTCAGATATTTTTTAAATCCTACTGGTTTTGCTCTGAAGCTCTAAAATCTCATGATAAAATAAACACAAATGGCAGAAATGGTTACAAGACATTTTCTTCAAACTTAACATGTAATTAACTTTACAAGAAACCCAAGTATTGGCCAACAATTTGTATTGCTTATCTGATGAGTTAAGAGGTTAAATACAAACCAATGTTATTTCTTTGCCTTCAGATATATATGAAAAGTTATTCTTCCTGGTATTCAGCATCGTCCTTCAAACAACCTCACATATAATGACAGGGAATTGTCATTAGTGACCGCATCTTAATCTTTCAATTATTTTAACTGTGATAAGCTTCTCTATTGTAAAGATCTTGAAGTCCTTAATATTGTATTATTCAACTAACTGCACTTAAATCATAAAATGGTCTACTTTAACCTCAATAATCAAAGATGTTCAAAGTTAAAATTGAGAATGAAGGGTACAAAAGAATATGAAAAGACCATTTGTGCAAGCCAAAAAATCTGCTTACATTTTCATTTTCTTTCTGAAATACTTTATTTCATTTTGGTTTTAAATCAGACACTAGGCAAAATTGCAAACCTAGGCATCTGAAATACACCGAAAAATATATGTGCATATATTTAAATAAATAATAATAGCACTGAAATATAACTGCGTTCATACAAAATAGGTTTTAAGACACACAGTGCTCCCAGTTTGCATAAAACCGTGTCTGTGTTGTCTGAGTAACGTTTTTGCATATGTACATCTAAGAACAGACTAGGAACATGGCTTCAAAACCAGTACTCACAGCACTCCCAAGCCCTGTCGTTTCCCTGACATAGTGAAACAGCTCTAGTCCTAAAGCTGTTTCGATATGTTCACTCTGGAATGGACCTAATAAGTCCAGATGGTTTTTGTGAAGAAAACCAACCTGATTTAGACTCCTACGTTGTAAAAGAATTCAAGCCTTTCAGTAGGAGTAAAGGAGTGTGTCCAATTATCTTTCAGCTGTGAGCATTTCCTCAGCACTTGGTACAAAACCACTTATGCACAATATCCTAACATTGCCACAGGCTACTGACACATGCCCCTCCGACATGTCTTGCAGAGTCCCCATCCCCTGACTGTCCAGAGCTGGGGCTGCTGCAGCATGCAGGGCATGCACTGCATCCTGCCCTGATGGACCAGTGTGCTGGGGCAGGTGGGGCTTTGTGATCCTAATCCCACAGTCCAGATAAAACCCTGTCAAGCCATGACCCAGGTTCCAATTGTATGGAAAGAAGTGAATGAGGACCCATAATTATTGCTGTAATTTTGGTCTGTCCACAAGGGAGCACACGGGATCTGAAGCCTTGCTAGTTCAGAAAGTAGGAACGGAGAAAGGCCAGACTACTGGGCTGATACTAATTTGTAACAGTTGAAAATAAAGTAAAACTGCAAAGATCCAGAGAAAAAGAAGCACTGGTATAATAAGATTAAAAAGCCCTTGGAAAGAAAGCAGAGAGGGGAAGATAACAACACAGCAAGGTGGATATTTGGCCCATACCAAGGTGCAGGAGAAGTCAGTCTTTCCCTACCTGGGTGACAGCCTCAACAGCAGAAATTTAGTGAGAAACTGCACTGAGGGTGGTGAGCATACTGCTGGTTTACCTAGCAAGTTAGTTGCAGCTCATCACTATATGTACTAAGAATAATTGTTTCATGCTCACGATCACCCTTTCAAGTCTCTGATCCTAATAAAAGATACCCACATAAAAGAGACCCATATATTTGAGGACTGCAAAGTGGCCATTAATTTATTTTTTTTCTGAGATGTCCATTAGCTATAATTTGCAGTCCTAAGCTTCACAAGGCTCATTATCTAGACCTTATTATCACTTTAACTGTCTTGGCCATATACTTACCTTTCTTTTGTTAAATTATCTATTTTTGTTTTCCTTTCTTTCATTTGACCTCCTGGAAAAAGCTTTGAGAGCTTTTCTAAGATCTGACTGTAAGGGGAGTAGTGTTTTCTATATATTGTTTAACAAATGCTGAGTACTTCATGATCTATAAGAATTTTGAGTGTTTAACTTGAAGAACATAAATGACCTAGCTGAAGTCAAAGGAAAGGTAAGCCCTTGTTTAACTGCTTTGTTGGACTGAAATCAGCATTCTTAGGACATTTCTCAAGTAAAACATTTTACACCTTGGAAGTTACAACTTTCAGTCCACCTACATAGAAAACTTAGCTGCAGCAGGAAAATCTATATTAACTTCATATAGCTGATATCACAACAGGAAACAATTTATTTCTCCTCTCCTTTTTTTGAAAAAGAATAATCTACAAAAGGTATGCAGATGGGAAAAATATCAGAATTTGGGAAGAGCTTATATAAAAAGATAAAATACATTAAGACTTTTCAGTCTGGAGAAGAAGACTGACATGGGATGTGGTAGAGGTAAGTAAAATGATGAATGGCACAGGGAAGGTCAATGAGTTACAGCTATTCTCTATTTCTCATACTATAACAGCTGGGGGCATCAAATGAAATGAGCATGCAGATGGTTTAAAACAAAAAAGTTCACAAAATGCATAATTAAATTGGGGAGTTCATTGCCACAGGATGTTATGGATGCCAATAATATTAATGCCTTCAGAAAGCCATTAGACAAATTAATAGGGAAAATATCCATTAAAAGATGTAAAACACAGTAACTTGCATCTACGTCTGGCTCCAGAAGTACCTCATCACAAATTCTTGAAAGTGGAGAAGGTGTATGTGAAAAAAATCCAATCTATGCTTCTCCACTCCAATATAGTCATACTCAGTTTTTTTAATGTTTTACATACAATTTTTAAATATATCTTATGTAATCACAAAATCAGACATTTTTCTGTTTAATTTCACCTGGTAAAAAAACATTTCATTGTTTATTTACAAATATCTAATAATTCAAAAAAATGGCAAGTTTCTTCATATCAGGAAGCTGTAACAAATTGACAAAAATTAAAACAAAGCATTACTGTCTTCCTGTAGCTGATCTGAGTAGATATCATGGAATTTAGCTAGGTTATTTTCTTTTAATTTGCATAAACTTTTCCTATGAATATTTTTTTCTTACTGAACAGATGAAAGTAGAAAGATCAGGAATACTAGAGATTCACTGAACAATTGGCTAGGAATCCTGAACACCAGGTTAAGTAGAAACACAGTAAAAGGCATTTTGCTTAAAATTGTGCATGTTTTTACCAATTCAAGGTTTAAGCTATGGCAATAAAAAATTTCACAGATAAAACAAAGGTTAAGTACTTTTACTCTGTTCCAGTGTATGATTTGTAACAAATTTCTTTCTCTGAAATGGGAATTACTGAGTAATTGTTAAAGAAAAAAATAGTTATTATTCCAGACCTGTAAGTGGCTATTGTTGGTTTCTAAATATGTGTAATAAGTTTTAAAAATTAGATCTAAGGTATGTTGCTGTCACCACACCTAGAGTAGCATTTTCATTCTGTTTAAAAGGTGGTGGTGTGGTAAAACACAGGCTGGAGAGCTGTGTGGTTACAAACTGTTTTCTCTCTCTCCCCTCTCCAGCTATTGAATGAAGAGAGCTAGAAATTCCCCTAACCTTCTTTGTGAATCACATGTTATGTGCTCCCTTCAGTTCCCACTTTTCTCCCCAGATGATCAAAGTTGCTATTTTTCTACCAGGTGGCACAGGGATCTTTCCTTGCCTGGTTCCACTGTTGACCTGGTCATTCAAATTAGTCTGTCCTACCAGGAGGGATGGAAATGGGTCTGTGTGCACATCCTAACCTGAAATATAACTCTGTAATTAAAAAAATACTATATAAGTTGAACATTCACAATGTGACATAAAATATGCTATTATTAATATTATTTTTATGCTTTTTGGGGTCATTCAGGAGCTTCTGGTAACAGAGAACTGGCACTATAATTGTCCTTATATCCTGGCAGTATCGAATTTGCTAAATGGCTCGCACGTTTGTTCAGTCATGTAAGACAATAAGGTACTTAATTCATTTTTTATGGGCTGCACTTCCTTCCCATTTGAATCTTGCTGAAATTCAAGATGTTGATTTTCTCAACAATAAGGTTGTTTATATCCTGGGTCCTTGTTACCTGTTCTGTGTCCCTGCAGTTGTTATTATAGTCATTAAAATCTGTATCATGAATTTATACTAAATAGATCTACAAACAGAGCGTCATGTACAGACCCAGTATAATTGGCTACTGAAGAGACAAAGAAGCTGCCAATAATGGTCTGATTTTTCACCCTGGGGCCTCTACTTATATATGTACAAATGATACATCCACACTTTGACCTGCGGAGCTTACTGGGTGCATATTCTTATTTTGAGTGGAGGGGTGGGTATACTGAGACAATTCAGCTGATATTTATGTATGTAAAATTGCTCATAGTCAGTGAGTCAATTCTCTGAGTATACAAAAGAACAGGATAAAAAAACTGAGCTGAAGTTATGATCTTGCAAACACTATGTTTTCACTGAAATAATATTCTGTCCTTCCTTTTCCTCAATATTTATGGTACTGCAGGATATCTACCTGGAAAATTATAATAAAATATTAACATTCATCTATTTAAGTTGTTTATTGCCCAAAGACAAAATACTGTTGTTTGTTCACTGCCTCATGAGCCTTTCTGAGTTTAAGTTAATGGGATRGTGCATAGGTTAATGGGGTATGCCATTGCGGAAATACCTACCTTTACATCTTTTGTAATTAATAACAACAGCTTTTCTATTTTGGAATCTCCATCTTCACTTATTCATAGTTATAAAAAAAATATGAAAAAAGACAAATAAAATTACAAAAAAGCAAACATAATATGTACATTTGGATTGATAAATTATCTTTTCTTAACTGTATTTTTATCTGAATTGACGTCTTTTTAGAATTCAGAGTTATTCAGAATACTCAGATATTAATTTTTCTGTTCRCTGACAAGCACCTTCTCCCACCTTCCCTTCCAGTTATGAGTCCAATGCTCTCTCAGCAGGTTCTTTTACATATTCTACCTGAGGAAGGTTTAATGTTTAATACCAAATTTACTTATCTGAAGATATTTGACTTTACATGGGATTTTGATTTAGCAGAGTGATACAGCAATGCACTGAAATCACAACACAAACAAGGTATAGCAATTACAATATACACCTGGATCACAACACAAATGTGATTCCCTTTACCAGTCTCTATATGCTCACCATCATGCTGTTGGGTGTCCCCAGTCACTGCGAAGGAATACATAGGTTGAAGTCAGCTCAAGCCCATTGCTCTTTTCAAAGTTCATTTTGTTGGCTGTTTGACTTTTATACTCTATGTTGGGCTGAGCCACATATACACTGTCTCCATGCTAAGGTCTGACTGGCTTAGGATGATAATGCTATCTACTTATTATCATAGGGAAGGACATTTACACAACCTGTTGACCCACTCAACAGATATAGCCATTTATCTAAACCACAAGACACCCTTGGGTGCCCTTTGTGTTAAATTCAGCTTCCTTTATGACAGCTCTTCTGAGCCTCATGAGCACATCACCCTTGCCTATCTTCCCTGAGCCTTCTTCCACTGCACAGGTTCTCTGATCGGTCACATCAGTTTATGCTCCCTCCTTTTTCTTCTATTGCACTCCTTTTTGAACACTGCCATTGGCATTCTGTACAGCCTACCCTGCTTCCGTATTGTACTATTACACACCTCCTAGTTTTGGACCAGAACACTAAATACTTTACAAAATTTATTCTTAGGTTCTTCTCTTCCTCTTTCCCCTCCTTTTCTTTTTCCTCTTCTCTCTTCAGTTTGTTTTGCTATCTGGTAGCTGTAGCTCTGTCAAACAAAAGGAGCGTGCCTCCACATGGTCCAGTAACTGCAAAGAAGAATAAAAGGAGGGACACTTAGCTCAAGAATAAATTTAAGGAATACAATGTAGTGAAAAATTATACAAGATTCATGTATTTACATCTTTTTTACTATTACAGAATGTTCTGTAGTTACCTCATGGTAATGTCTTAGATACATGAATTAGCTATCTGGTGTAATTTTTTTAAAATTATCTAATTTGAAACATACTTCATTTCAAATTTAAAATAAAGAGAACAGTTCCCAAAGGGGTCAAGTAAAAGAAATGTGACTTTTCATGGCTATGTGGCCTACGGTTGAATTTTCTGGTGTCTTGTGGACTACCAGGAGATATATCAGTAAAAAAAAATCACCAGTACCAAAGGCATCCCCAAGTACTGAAATTTCTCAGTCTGTTCTTGGTGCTTCTTATTGTCCTGGACCAATTAACATCTTAAAAATAACACCAAAGCCCAGGAATCAGCACAAGTGAAAGTAGACTCTCCCATTTGGCTGGTGTTTGATAACACAAACACAGGCTACTTCATGCTAATTAATCTCTGTGCCATAAAATAGTCCCAGGAAATCTTAATTGACTAGGAAAGACATACCCATAATAGCTCTTTCCTTTTTGCATCTACTCATAAACACCAAAATTTTAGGCACTTGATACCCGTGAGATTATTTCTTCATGCCAAATGCATTTAAAGTCCGCACATTATGTTTAAAAAAAAACACTAGGTGAAGAAATTTACATATTCTTACATACACCACATAAACTGTATTGCTTTTTTAGAAATAAATACTGTAAAATATCATACTGTCAACTTCAGCTGGTACACATAAGTTACTTGGTGTTTCCTTTTACTTGCTAGGAAAACAAAACCAAAGAAGGAGCTCACTGGGAGGAAAAACAAAATTGTCTTACAGGTTTGTAAACTGCTTCTCAGGTTCTTTCTACGAATGCTTGTGGAGACATAGTTTTAAGCAATTAAGAGATTAAAAAGTTGATAGATTTCTAAAGTATTGTCCCTTTTCTGTTGCCAAATTTATTTTTACACCTTCCACTCCTCAAACCATTATTAACAGTTACACTCAGCTGAACAAAATCTCTCTAGAAACTGTCTCTGCAAAGGGATTCAGTCAGAAAACATCAGACATCAGATGCAAAATGATCAGTTTAATAAGACTCTGGGCTTAGGAATGCCACTGGCTTTTTCCCCACCTCATAACAAAACTAACAGTTTTATTACAATGGGTGATGAACACACATCTCTCTGATATTGTTTATTACTTGCTGATGGCAATTCAAAGGAATACCTCCTGCTCTCTCCCAGAGATGAAATTGCTAGTCAAGAATAATAGTGTATGCTAACAGAGGTCTTACTGGAAAAAAAGAAAAATTATGCTAAATATAAGCCCCAAGTTTTGACTATCAGGCTAGTTATTAAACAGTGTCATGACTTTACACAATCAAATGCAGTGGGTTACAGACATTAATCCTGTTGAATATGACTGTACGAGGATTAGCTATGATATTAGGAACAAGTAATATCCATTGCTAACATTTTCAGCTTACAGTTTCATTTCATCTTTCATCCTTATTACAGAATACACTGGCAAAGTAATTCATCCAGTAAGATAATTTTGTTGGCATTTGTTCTATATTCACGTAGGCATTAATTACAATGGACCAATTTCTACCTATATTATACTCTTTTTTTAGTAGCCCAGTACATTAAAGATAGCCAGTCATGTTTCTTTTCCTGAAATTTTCAGTTTTTTTTTTTTTCATAGAGCTTCCAACAGATTGCTAGAATTGTCATCAGTTTAATTCAGTTATGATATTAAAATTTAAAAGAATAGTTATTGAAACATACAGATCTTTTCTTGCTTATTCTCGAATTTAAGGCAAGTGTCTAAAAAGTACTGATATAGCTGAAGTATGTATTAAGACATTTCATTTGCAGTATTACTTCTCGTTCTTCCCTCCACTATCCTTCCTTTTCCTAATTCAGTTTCCTAAATTATCTTGCTTAAAATCATTGCATTTAAAAAAGTCTTAACATGCTCACTCAGAGCATGAGAATCACTGCTTATAAGTTGCTGGGAAATTTTTAAAAAGTCAGTATAACGACGAGTACAGGTCTACGATATTATTTATGCCAAGTATGATAACTATTAGAAAAACAGTAGAATTCATTTTTCAAACTATTCTGAAATTTATTCAGGACTTATTTACATATTTTATTTACTACAAGGCATAGAAGGAAAGGAAGATTTACTACTAACAAAAATGCAGTATTTCAGACACATATTGGAACTGGTTTTCCACTTCACTGTGCTTTGTCCACTGTTTTTTCCAGAAAGCAGGCTATAAATACTTCTTATTCAGAAAGGTAGCATTTTACAGTTGTTTCTCATGGGTGGAAATTATTAATAAGGTATGAAGGTGAGGAGACCTCATCGCACTTAGAAGTACTCTGTTTCCAAAAAAAAGTTTTATTGTATTTTATGTTTAGACCTGGCCCACCAGTAAGAATAAACACTTTGAGGGGGAAAAAAAAAAAAACAAAGCAAAACAAAAATTGAAAGAGGAGGTTCATAGAAGAAAGAGGATATGAATCTTGAAACACCTTTGACTATGTCTGAGTATAGATGTCTTGGATGAAAAATGTAAATGTGAGCAATAATTATATTTAGAACAGGTGAAAATTCACTTGTATTGAATTTAACCAGTGAGTAACTGCATGCCTTTTATGTTTAATAAAAGTCCTGTGGCAGGACTGGTGGCTACCTACTAAAAAACAAGGCTCTTAGCAGCCTTCAGATTTAAGAATTATTTAATCTCCCACAAGGTAGGAATGAAATGCACAGAGAGTACCTAAGAGGTCAGCTTTCGTGAGATTAAGTCCCCTTCATTTCTATTTCACTGAAGAAACTTAAATTAGACTTAGGGTGGCTGTGAAATTTTTTCCTCTCCGAGGAAAAAATTGCTTCTCCTGGAGCAAGAAAATATTAGATTATTGTTGTGATTTTTCAGGTGAATTGGAGTTAACTGGGCACCCAAGCTTACTGAAGTTCAGGAAAATTTAGATTCCTAAAACCTTTAGGTTTCTTTGAAAATCGGAGCCATTTACGCCAGCATATTACCAGTCTCCACACATTTCTTTCCTATCATGATACTCAGTTGTTATGAGCAACAGTATTCTGCAAATCGAACTGAAGTCCACAGGATAAGTCTGACCAATACGACACAGTGAAAAATTTAAACAGTGGGTCATATTACTGTGAACTCAATTGCAAAAGATTGCAAAAAGTGTGAGGAGGAAGGAGAGGCAGAGAGGAGCTGTTATGGACTGACTGCAACTCCCATTCCCCATCCCTCTGTGCCACTTGTTGGGGCAGAGGCAGTAGAGGAGTTGGGAATTAAGGAGTGAAGTTGAGTCTGCCAAGAAGTGGCGGTTCAGGGGAAGGTGCTTTAGCTTTTTTTCTTTGTTGCTCAACATCCAACTATATTTTTAATTGGCAATAAGTTAAATTAATTTTCCCCAAGCTGAGTCTGTTTTGCCTGTAACAACAATTGGTCAATGATCCCCCTGTCTTTATCTAGACACATGAGCTTTTCATCTTATTTTCTCCCTCTCTTTTGGTGAGGAAGGGGAATGAGAGAGTGGCTGGATGGATGTCTGGCAGATGGGCAAGGTCAACCCACCATAGTCTTCCATGGCTAACTGTTAATTAATACTATCTTTACATACAGGGCTTTTAAATAAATGTGGGTTTTTTTGTTCTATATCTCTTCTAAAATTAATCATGGCAAACCCTTTGGCATTTCTAAATGTATGAAAACATAGAGATATTTTTGTCTATATTCCTAATGTATTTTATAGTGATATAAGACAACAAGTCCATTTGGTGTTTAAGTGACCTCTTGCAATGAGATTATTTTTATTTGAAGAGGGAAATAATATTTTTCCAATCACACAGCTGTAAATAAGCCTGATTTTGGGTACTGCTGCTTGACAGTGGTGAGTGACTGCAGCAGTGGTGGTGAATATGTAGAGACTTGACTTCTGCTCCGGGTACACATCTGTAACATACTACTTCTTTACTGACCTGAAAAACAGAACTATAAAGGGTAATGGATGGGGCACAAGATAACAACAGATGTTTGAGATATAATTACGATTTAATATCTATGCACATAACTCCAGAAGTATAAGTCTTGATATCTTCCTTTAAGACCTAGGCAGGAAGCATTTTCCGATTCTGTGAAAACATTGAAAGTATTGAAACATGCTTCTAGCCCAAATTTTCATAAATAGTATAAAGTTCACATTCTCATGCACATTCTTCCTAATGCTCATCATCAAAAATGTGAAAAAAATTGGCATTTTTGTATAATTAAAGTAATTTCCTCAGAGTGTAATCTTTTTGGTTATTGTTTTTGTCTGACAGCTAACAAAAGTTGAAGTTATACCAACTTTTTGCTCAAAAAAAAGCTGAACATGAGTTTTTCACACATTTTTAATTCATGTAGATGGAGAAAAGCCATTAATACTGATTTCATTTTAGGACTATTTTTAATTTTTGAAAAATTGTGACTTGGGTGGCAGTGGAAGACAGAGTAGGAAAAATTCCAAATCCACTTGCTGCTGTAGTTGTGAGGGGACCTAACCTGTAACCCTTTCACATCAGAGGAACTGGACGTATATGAGGGAGACGTGCTGTCCTTACAAAGAGCATGGAAATTATTCATGCATTGGAGATAATTTAGTGATCTCTTCCATGTTGTTGAAGAAAAGCAGAAATTAATTCTTTTTAGCTAATCAAAACAAAATATCTGGGCCTACATTAAAAACTATTTTTGCAGTAATATTTGTAACAGGTATGAGGACAGTTTGGGAAAAGGCATGTAATGCAGGAGAAGTTATAAAAGCTGATCATGTCAGGTAAATACATTTATGTTCATATAAAAATACTTTGTGCTGATTGAATCAAAAAATCCAGTATACCTAGATTTTTCAGTCAGTGAAGGACATGGTGATTACTTCAATTTTTTATTTATGAGTGACATAACATCTTTGTTTTGCTGCATACATTATTGATGAGGATACAGAAAGCAAGGAATTTCATCAAAATGAAACACAGTTAGTGAGGAGGGCAGCAGAACTCTTCATTACAAAAAGTAACTCTTAAAATTGTATTTTGGTTAACAATATTTTCTTCAAACAAAGTTTCAGGATTGCCAGGTACTGTGAGTGGTCAAGAGGCAGGTGAATGTAGCTAACTTTGTCTTAAATAAAAGTTGCTGAGTAGACAAGTTGATTTCAGAATAAAGAAAAAGTTTTGAAACTTAGATCCTTAGAGTAAATTTTGTTCACTCTGCAGTAATTGTCTACACAGTTTAGTAGTCTTTGGTAAGAGTAATTTTATGAAGAAGTGCCTCAGAGTTGAACTTTAATAAATATAAATTTAAGTCAACTGAAGCACACTGCAAGATCATGCTGTCGTGGTTTAACCCCAGCCGGCAACTAAGCCCCACCCAGCTGCTCACTCACTCCCCCCCGCTGGGATGGGGGAGAGAATCGGAAGGGTAAAAGTGAGAAAACTCGTGGGTTGAGATAAAGACAGTGTAATAGGGAAAGCAAAAGCCACACATGCAAGCAAAGCAAAACAAGGAATTCATTCACTCCTTCCCATCGGCAGGCAGGTGTTCAGCCATCTCCAGGAAAGCAGGGCTCCATCACGCGTAACAGTTACTTGGGAAGACAAACGCCATCACTCCGAACGTCCCCCTTCCTTCTTCTTCCCCCAGTTTATATACTGAGCATGATGTCACATGGTATGGAATACCCCATTGGCCAGTTGGGTCAGCTGTCCTGGCTGTGCTCCCTCCCAGCTTCTTGTGCACCTGGCAGAGCATGGGAAGCTGAAAAGTCCTTGACTGGTGTAAACACTACTTAGCAACAACTAAACCATCATTGTGTTATCAACATTATTCTTATGCTAAATCCAAGACACAGCACTATACCAGCTACTAAGAAGAAAATTAACTTTATCCCAGCCGAAACCAGGACACACACTGAGAGAAATTGTCTAACGGAGCAAATAGACTGATAGATAATATTGCCTGCCTCAGTTATTGCTGTGTTAGAAATGTATTCTTTGTATATATTCCTGGATTTATAGTAACATTTGATTAGATTTTTGATCGGTATTTTTCAACTCCTAGACAATTAGGTCTTTGTAGTTATCCTATCAAAAATAATGAGGGTCTAATTTGAATGGTACACATTAAAATGCACACAGTTCATAAACTACCTATTAGTATGATAATTGCAGTACCCTGTACTTATAGCCTTGGAAAGAACAGCTATTATTAGATATGAATCTGATGGTGCCATCACATAATACATACTAACTACCATACAAAAATACATTATCTTACATTAATTACCTGAATTATTCTGAAAATGTTCACAGCCTTTCTCTGTCCCAGAAAACACGACACAGACACAAAGGATGTTCTTTTTCAGTAGGAGACACTTTAAATATGTTGAACAGGTTGTGTCAAAATAGTACATAGGGCTCAGGGGCCTTCATGCCCAATGCAAGAGCTATTACATGGCCACGCTTACAAGAAATTTCTCCCATGTTCCCTATTCCTCTGAGAGAAACATTTCAGATTAATTTTGAAAGGTCCTCGGGCTTAAATACTCCTTCAGGTACTTGTCTCAAAACCTCAAGTAGGGTGCTGAGTAACACCACAGAGTGGGATTTCAATAGCAAAGAAACGCTCCCCAAGGCTGATGTGTGATTTTCCCAGTCCTCCTCCGCTGCTTCCGCAGCCTCATCATGCAGCAGAGGGTGGAGGACCGGTGCAGGGAGGTTCCCTCTGCATGATTTCTTCTTAAATGCTGCACGGGGAATTCAGCTGCTTATTAACTTGTGGTGAGTGCTGTGCTGCGATCCTCTGTGGTCCGTGAATGTGGAAAGGTTAATAATACCCCCCATGCCCTAATAGGGAGGTGTTTTAACTTTTCATTTGGCCTTAGTGTTATGGGAGGGAAAAATTGCATTGCTGGTGAAACTAGAAAAAAATTAAGTCCTCACAAGTGACACAAAACTTCAGTTGCAAAAGCCAACACCACAGTAAAGATCTGACTGTTTCAGCTGGGAAGAGTGGCAGAGATCATGTACAATGGAGAACATCCTCAGCCTCCAGAGAAAGCAGTGAGATGCCAAAAAACGCAGTGAGCTAATGCAGGGTAAATGGTATTTTATGCAACAACACTGACAACTGCAATACCTATTCCTGACTATACACCAATATAGGCTCTGTAGACAATGTAGTCTCAGGTACAGTGAACCTCAGATAATCTCAGAAAGATTTCTGTTTTTCTACAAAAGATTGCCCAGACCTGTAAATATTCTCTAACATGGAAAATATGTTCAGAAGTTGTCCTCTGAAAAACTGTGCCAAATTAAATCAGCAGATTATTAAGTAAAGGATCATATTTTCTCATAAATGAAATACATAAATTAGTACCACACTCTCCTGATTTTATAGAAATGCCTGAGATTAGTACTGTTGGCTTATTCACAGAGTGGGAGCATTAAAATCTTTGTCAAAATGTATCTGCAAGTTTTACTTTATTTTAGTGGGTCTTAACTCCTCCTGCAGTTCAACTTCGAGGACAATACAAGAGTTTAAGTTCTGCCACTGCCTTCAACAAACCCAAAATTTCACTGAATGTGTTCAGTGAAAATCTTTAATATTGAGACTATGTACATATTATTATAAAAGTATGGTTTATGTCTCCTATTCAATTTTCTTCAGAAAAAAACCCAACCTCCCCCCTCCAAAAAAAAACCCCAAACCACACCAGCTTCCCTTTCCAGAAGACAGAATCATCTTTGCTTATCAGTTTTGATAATGTTTTTAGATCTTTTCACAGGTTCCTAACCTGCCTGGGTCTGAGAAAAGGAATTGGTAAGCCTGTAGAAAGTTTGTATATCCATGTATATCTATGGAAATAAATGTTATTTATAAAGATTCATGATCATTTACAGAAATTTTCTAATTGCACACATCTGAGCATGTCCTGCATAACTCAATCATGTCTAAAGGAAAGAAGGTTTAGGGCTGACAGTCTGTCAGATTTTGCATACTGAGCTGTCTGGATTTATTTCATATTAGGTGAGGTAGCTTAAGACCTAAATTCTGCAAATATTGGCTCTTTTATGAAATTAAGGACTGAAGGCATGTGTATAAGCTCAATTGCAAGCAGTTATTCATCACCCCGCCCAAGTTCTCAGCTAACAAAAGGCAGTTAGCAGCCATTTAACTACATTGGTGTGGTAACAAGCCTCAGATAATATATTCAGCCACTTGGCTGAGTTTATTAACACAGGCACTGTGCTAGGTTAACAACAAGCCTATAGACCAGTGCTGGTACTGAGGGCTTGCAGAGCCTGTCTGCAACTGACTGCATAGACAGACACAAGAGGACAAATACCAAAACGGAGACTAGAAGTGTTTCGAAAATAATTACTGATTATAATTCTGTGGCCGTGAAACAGGTCAAAACAGGGGATAATAGTCTTTTATGTCCTTCAAAACTATGAATTAAATTGCCACTTAGGAATACTGCAGCTTCAATGGAAATACTCCCATGAGGGAGAGTTGCAAGGAGAAGGATGTAACCTTCCGCTGTGGGACCAGTATGTCATTTTAGTTCTGCCTTAATGTATTCTCGTAGCAAGAGTCAGGGGAGACAAAATGAGAGAGAAAGAGGTTTAAATACAGGAAAATTCTAGGTCATTCAGAAGTTCATTTCCACTTTTCTTTTTGTTGGATTTAGCTCTGTACAACAATATGCCAGACCAACTATCTGATCTCACTACAACCTTTAACTTGGGCTTTTGATGAATATCCAAGTTCTCAGTCTAAACCACTGAGCTGTAGTTGAATGAATTATGAAATTGTTGCTCTTTCACTTACAGAAATTGCATTTGACTTTAGTTTGTACCAAATTCTCACTGTTGCCACAAATGTCAAATCTTGGTTCCGTAAGTGCCTGTTATAGCAATTTAAATAAATATTAAGGATTTAAAAGCAGCTCTTGCTTTTTAGGAAGGAGCATTCTCTGTAGCACCTCAAAGTTTTCAGGGGCCATGAAAGAGGCAGTTTGTTCACATGCTAGTATAGCATGTTTATAAGAAGTTTCACAGTTTAATTTTACAAGCAAATGCTTCCCTAGTTACTATATTGCATACAGTAACTTAAACAGTTCAGATGTGTGTAGTGATTAGAGTTGCAAGAGATCTCAATGAGCATCAATATCTTTGTTCTGTGCAACAATCTCAGGATACAAATAGATTTTTTTAGGTGTACATCTTTCAAAATGATTTTTTTTTCTTTAATCTTACATTTCTATGGGATTAAAACCAAATGTAAGCCTGGAGGTCAGGAGAACTGTCACTGTGGAAAACAACCAACAGCATTGCAGAGGATAGAAATATGTAAAGTTCACACGTGAACTATACAAGGATAATAAGAATAAATTAAGTATACCATTAAATACTGATTTAACCTGTAGAGAATACCACTCCATTCAAACAGCAGAGTAGAAACGGGGTTTTCTTCCATTTATTTTCAGTCTCTCTTAAGAGAGACAGAAACCAAATAATGCTTGGCTTAGATTGTAATATTCTCTTGACTATTTGAATAGGTTTGTTACTAGAACAAATGTGTATATCACTGTTTAAATATTTAAGTAATTTAATTTAATGGCATAAACATTAGCTTTAGTACCATTGGATACATATAGGAAATGAAAGAAGAGCGAACTGAAAATCACTGTATTACTGATGCATGAAAGCTGATTCAGAGAAGGCAGGAACAATGCATTATGCGGCATTCTTTTTTTCTTTTCCAGAAATCAAACATTTAGTGGCCTTACTATGGCCATCCCATCAGTGGGGTGCTGACATCCCCAAAACTGCCAACGGCACTCCCCTAGACTCCACACACTGCTGCTGGGTAATGGACCACGATCCTTACCATGGGCCTACTGTGAAAACGAGTACAAACTTGGCTGCTGAGGTTTGCATATCATCAAGCTTTTAGCAGTCTAAGTACTTTATGGCTCATCTAAACTATCAAAAATGTCTGACAAGATGAAATATCCATCAACAGAGACACACAAAAGTAGACGTGTTTCAAATATCATGAGATACAGAGGACCGTAATGCAGAAAGTACTACTTACAGAAAATATTTGTCAGAAATCTCTGACAAATGTACAAGTCTGCACGTGACAGTTACTGAAAACAGTTAAACACCTTAAGTATTTTGAAATAAAATACAGGCTGAAGAGGTAATTAGAAAATGATGTAACATATCAAAGGAAGAAGTGACAGCATCCTGCAAGCTGTCCCCATTCTGCCTGTGTGAGATAAGTATCCTCTTTCATTTAATTTTTAAATCTAAGTGTCACTATTTCTGGGAAAAAAGTGAAAAGTAAGACAAGAGGTATTACTCAGTGCAAGCTCAAAGAGCAATGTTTTCACCACACTGTCCTTCTCTAACAGATCCTTCCAGGTCTCTGATCCAAAAAAGCCGATTTGCACATACCTATCCTCCTCATGTTCCTCTGTCTCAGAGTCTATTTTTAAGCTCTCGTCTATGTTTAAACAAGACCCAGCCTGAATTCAGCCTGTTTGACACAGTATACGGAGGCCAACTTTTTCAAACTTGCTACATACATGCCTACTGAAATCAGGCTTCAAATGCAATATAACTTATTTCAGAGAGGCTGATCCTCAATGCTAATATTAATATCTGTTTAACATGCAGACATTCAGCACACTAAAAATGAGGCCAAAATTTATTTAGGGAATATACTTAAGCAATCACCATTCTCTCAGTAAAAGACAAGGGAGCAAAACCTCTGGTGCACACTCAGTTATTCCAGTCCAGGAGCTACATTTACGTCTTCTGAAACATGCTATCGGGCTCCAGCTTTATTGTGAGCAATATCAAGATATTGAAGGCTCTAATAAATTTTCCTGCTGGGAAAATATGTGTGAAAGCTCCCAGGTCTTGGGCCCATCACTGTAGAGAGGAGAAATCTGCTGAAAGTTGTTATGGTCCCATCTGGATGGTATACGTAGGGTCTCCTTGTCATGGAAACCAGGCTATAGGGTCAGGGGTTATGGAGCTGTTACATACCTGTATGGTGTCCCAGGATGGAGTCAGGACATGGGACAAGTGCCTGACTGGGAACCAAGCCAGAGTCATAAATTTGMTGTGCAAGGAGTGACTCCAGAGAGCATCATATGCATCTTCAGCAACCTTGTTGGTTCTGAAACCAGATGTCTATCATGCGTGGAAGAGGGCTCCACTGTAACTAAATTACTAATAATTCCTGCAATTAAATCTGCCTTGGAAAGTGGAATCTCATAGTAAGCAATGGGGGAATTACTGAAGAGGTACCACAGCACCCTGCTGTGAAAAGGTCCATTCCTCACCTGTTCCCAACTCCAGCTTGAAGGAAAAATCTGCTGAATCTTTAAACAAGAAAGTAATGCCACAGATCTAGTTGTACCTGTTTTCCACACAAATGTCTATCAAAACTCACAGTTGCATAAACCATACTTGTAAACTTCATCTCTCCACTCTGTTTCTGTTTTAATGTTGTTGAAATTTTTTTTTTTTTTAATGCTTTTATGTTCTCAATTCACACAATTTGCTTTTGATGTTTTACTTTTTTTCTGAAAGCTTGGATAATTGTCTGTTCAAGGGGTGAAGACAAATTCCTGGGTCATCTAATTATTCTTCTCACCAGTCATAGAGTTTAAATCGTGGTTAAGTGATGTAGGTAGATAAGTGACTACAACCTCAAATGCTTCCTCCTGGTGTCAGACCCGTTAACTAGTGTCGTTACAGTAAACAGTAGCTAATTTCATACTATTGATATTTGGCAACATTATTTGTTATGTAAATATATGTCAAAGCAGCTTTCCTCAATTTTAGAACAAGCAGGAGGCCTTCTGTTTTTCCTCTTGGTTTCTTATAACATCATCATTTTAGACTAGATGGTGTATAGAAGACCTTGCAACCTGCAGAAGCTGAATAACCCTCTGCTGACATTTACAGAAAATGTTAAATTACTGGGACTTTGTACACTGCAACAACCCTCAATTACTGATTTGTAGGAAAGCACACAGTACAGAAAAATCTGTATTGGAACTGCCTGAGGCCCTATGAATATATAAGAACACAAGAACATTTTGTTGTTCAGCATGTGAGGCAGAAACATCTTTTAAAGGTCACGCAGTCTTTTTTTTCTTTCTCACTCTTTAAAGATTCTTTTCTTCTAATTACATTTTCTTATTTTGTACATGTCATATATTAAAGAAAGCATATAAACAAAGAAAAGTTTATATAAACAAAGAAAAAAGAAAAAGGAATAAAGCATTAGAGATATGCAATGCCTCAATTAGTCATAGATTCTTCTCTGTTCCATATACAGTGCCAGAAATTTTTTCTTATTACTACCTAGAGAAGTCAGTGGTTTTTTAATAAATGAGGATAACCACTGTTGAACAGATAATCAGCCTCTTCCTTTACTATGAAAGGCATTTATAATTTTACAGTTCCCAGATAATATTAATTAGTATCCAGCCAAACATCACCCCTATAAGAAGGAAGAAGAAAAAAAAAAAAAGACGTATAGAAATCCTAAGCTTTACTATAGAGGAAAAAAAAAATCCATGCAAGTATCCCTGCTGGACAACAATATATTGGTGTAGCATAAAGAACTTTCAAAGGCTGTTTATTCTATCAGACTAGGTAGTGACTGCCACTTAATCTAATACATTTATTACAAAAAAACATATTTGCATCTGGACATTACTTGAAACAAAATACAGTAGAAGTATGTGTTTGTCTATTTGGGAGGGAATACATGTTCAAGGCAGCTAGATCCACAGAATTACTGAAGTGCAAAGACATACCTAAATTAAAAAATTAAATTGTCAAATCCCTGCTTATTTAGCATCTTAATGTTGGAAACACCTGATCTCAAGCATGGATATAGTCTCCCTCTGCAAGACGTGGCCCCAATGCTAGAGTAGTTATCTAAGAGGCTTCTACAGGCAAGGGAAAGTGCTCACTGTACCTGGAGGTCAATGTGCTCATCCCCGCGAGGCAGGAGGTGTAGATTTGGTCTTGTCATGATGGAAGGGGGCTCGCCTCTGATCTTCTCAGCACTGGGAGGCCCCACCACTGTTTCACACTTTGCGTGTTGGGAAACCATGAGCGTAGAAGGGAGAGTTCTTGCCTGTTAAACTGGGAGGAGAAAAAGTGGTTCCAAAACTCATGTCAATGCATTGTTTGTCTGCTCTGCTGGGCTGGGATATGTCCTATGCAATTACCACTGCGTAGTTAAACAGATGAATGTTCAGACTTTCATGACAGCCATTTTAGGCACCTTAATTCCCTGTATATATGGCACAGGTGGGTTGTCATTAACAACCTCTAGAGTGAATTCTGTCAAGAGTAAAGTTCCTTCAAAGCTTGGTATTACAAGGCTTGATTGCTGTAACAGTAGTCAATATGTATGACAGCTAAGGTATAAAACCAAACTTGAGCCTAGGATCTTTTGCCTACTTTACTATCAAATAAACAGATTTGGAGTGCCAATGGGCTGTTGGGTGTAGATAAGAGCAGGATTTTGTGTTATTTAATGTAATTGATGACTATAGCTGTATGTGCACTGTCCATATAGGTTCATACAGGGGTACAAACTCTTCTCTCTACTAGGACAACTTTTATAACTTTCTTCAAAGAAATGCAGCAACAAAAGGACAACTTAAATAAATAGAGTTAAGAAAAATAAATAAGATACCAAGGACAAAAGCAAAAGAAGATACAAGATTTCCAGTGTGTCCAGGGGAGAAGGAATAGAGGAAAGAAAATGACGGTTTCCATCTCCAGACAGAATGCCTATTTTGGCCATGACTAACTCTAACCTCTCTTTGTGACACAGTTATCTTTCTTCTTTCTTGTGTGCCTTGATCAAGAAAGTAAAGGTTTATAGTGTTCTTATTTAGATTGTTATCCTTAGTTTCAAATCTTAGCACTCCAAAATGAACATGAACACTTTCCTTAGAGCTGTGATTTCAAGCTACAGAAGTCACAAGGGCATGCTGAACTATGAGTTTATATTTGATTCACATCCCAAAGGCTTTGCTCACAAGCAAAGTGCTTAAGCATTATGCTATTTTAACAGAAAGTTTAGATTCAGCCACCAGAGAAAGGGATTGCCAAGTCCTGGCCAGTCAGACTTATTTAAACTGCTGCCGTATGACAGAAATGTATATGTTTTTTTTTTTCATAACCGTAGCTAAGATAGGCTTAGTTAGCCTACCCTTGTGTAACAGTGTTGAATCTCTAAATCACCAATACCATTCTTTCTTAAATGATATTTGAAGGATGCCTTGCCCAATGCTAACTTGCCGGTTAGCCAACATTCATATTCTTTTATTGTTTCCATTGTGTTTGTAGAATGGGAAATATTTAAACTGTAGGTTATCCCTGCTAGTGGGATATTTTGCTTAGGGCAGTAATCATTCAGTCACTCAAAATCACACAAGTCAGTCCTGTGTAAGAGCAATAACTACTGACCTTCCTGTTTAGAGGGAGAGTATTGGTTCAGTGCTGTTCTGTGCCTATCTGTAGAAACCTTCCTTGTTTGAATTAGATGGATATTGGAAGTGTCCTACCTTTGACTTTAAATCAGTGGCACAGACATCTGTTAGATTAGCTTGTTTGGCTTCCTCCCAAATGAGAACTGCAGGGGTGGAAAACAACATGAGTTGAGATTATTTGCCTCAGAGAATTGTTGTTTTCAATTTTTCTCTCTGTCAGTTCCAAGCTGTGTTTTATGTGCAGTACAGTCTTCTCCAATCCTTTGATATACTACTGTTTGCATTGCTCTGAAACTGTGTTTAAAGACTCTGCTTAAGAGGTTAGCAAGAAGCAGACAGCTAAGATATTTGGGAGTTTTCCTAAAGGAGCTACTGTGCACTCTAGGGTTTCAAAGCAGAAGAGTATGGTCACTACCAGTAATTATTTTTGCAGATGACAGATGCAAACTTGATAAGCATTTAATAGATACGATTAGTTTGCCCACTAAAACAGACAAATGATGCTTTTTGCTAATCTGACTTGGTTTTGGTTTTGGTTTATCCTTCCTCTTCTTACCTGCAGTTCTCTTAGTAGGGATTAATGTGGCTTTTTTAAAATGCATTTGAGGCCATTCTTTACCATATAAAACTCTAGCAACTCTGCCACATGTATAGGGGTAGAAGGTATGTTTTATGTTTCATACACATACGTTCACTAATCAGCTTGAATGTTATATTTTATAGATCTCTCAAAATCTAGTTCTTCTTTAAAAGTATTGCCTGGTGTGGAAGAGCTTCTCTCTCCTATGTACTTCTCATCTTAGAAGAGACTGCTTTGAGCGATACAGGCTGCTGGCGGCTATCTGTGCTGCTTAGCATAGTCCCTGTACTGGCATTTTCAGGAGCAAAGTGAAAAAACTGCCTGCTGGCCAGAGGCTCATCTGCTGGGGAGAGTGGTAGAGGTCTATTTTTATTTTCTCATATGTAAGAACATGGTGCTAGACCTTTGTTCATTTTGGCCTTTGTGAATATGTTACAAAACTTGAGACATCTTAATCTTGCTTTATGCAGCTAAACTTTCACTGTGTACATTTCTAAGTGTGTTATCTGGAGGACTTTCCAGCTGATTATCTCTAACATTCCTGTGACAATTCCCCACAGTGAAACTGGAATAGATGTTAATGCTGAAGGCAGGCACTACAGGATGTGTGGATAGAGCTTCCCCCCCCCCCTCCTTTTATTGCTGTTGCAGTACATTGAGTAACAATTTGGTGCCAAATCAACTTTAAAATATTGTCTCTGACATTCGTGTAAAGGCAGACATCACTGCAAGTTCTCAACTTCTCTACTTTCCAAATAGACTCCTCAATACAGTCTCAGGTTGGCTGACTTCAGCTGGTTAAACATTGCCAGACACAATCTGGAGGCTTATGAAGCTTGTACTTCTATCAGCAGTGCTCTTCCACACAGGTCTTCTATATTTAGTTCCATATCTTAGCTTCCTGCAATGTGAGTATCAATCAAATCTTACTCTAACAGATCTCCTTTGCCATAGTAGTTTCATGTAATATCAAAAAATCTCAATTCAGCTGTGTTAGAGAATCCACTATTTTCATTTCTTTTGATTAAAAAAAAAAGAGATATGATTCTGCAGGGTTTTGCAGTTGACATGAATGCTTCCACAGCCAGTGGCTGGAGGTCTTGAACTGCTTCAGTTCTGAGCAGAATCTAGGAAAGTTTGGAATCCCACATACATGTCATTTCCTCTTCTGGAGAATTTCAAACCAAGTCTTTCAGCCCCGGTTCTGCTAGAGAGGGCCGTGCCTTTGCCTGAGCTGATTCACTGCTAGTCAGTGTCTCTAAGATGAGAAAAACTTTCACATTCAACCCTTGCAGAAGACACCTGCATTAGGGAAGGCTTCTATTAGAGGTTTCTGTGGTGATATTGAGTATACTTGCTTGATCATTAGAAGACCAGCAGTAAAGCCCTTAGCTAGGAAGGTGAGGACTAATGTTTCTCTCCTAACCAGACCCACAGTAAAGAACCTTATCTCTTTGTAGGAAACAACTTTCCTTCACAAAGCCCTTTTCTCCAGAAGGCTTTATTGATTCCAGCAGCTTCAGCAGTCATAGTAAGGCAGTCATAGATGGACTGGACAGGAACTGACCTACTGCTCACCTAATCTGGTCCTTCCCCGAACTCACCTAAGTACATGGTTTTCCAGTTTTGTTCCTACATTTCCTATCATTTATTCCACAAAATATGAGTGAAGGAAGTGGAAGTCCTCGGAAGTTTTCTGCTCTGATTGCTTGAAGTCTTGTAAAATTTATGGTAATGTCAGTGCATGCACAGTTATGAAGAGTATGCCAATATTAGATATGGTTTTGTGGTTATAGAGGATATTATTTCTCACAAAAAGATGAGCAGAGGATAATTCACAAATAACATTTCAAAAATAAAATTATGGGAGGCCTAACATAAGCACGATGCTCCGAAACTGCCACTCTTAGGAATAAATAAATGAATGAATGAATGAATAAATAAATAAATAAAATGCTTCCAGACATCCCTTCCAACCTCATGCATTGATTCCTTCTTCTGACTGCAAGTTTAAAATATTAACACTGCTGTTATTCTTTCTGTTTGGCTTTTCTGAGATTCACTTCAGATAACTAGCCTGAAAATAAAGAGTTTCTAAGAGTGAAGTAACAAATGAACCACCAATTCTTTATTTTAGCAAGATAAAGTCTACAGCAAAAACATTGCTTTCCATTTTAGCAGTGAAGTCATGGAAGAAATCATTTTACCTAGTAGTTTCCATGGCTCAGGAATTAGGAAAGCCAGAAGGTCTGAAATTGAAGTTATGTAATGCAATGAAAAAATATGATTATGTTCTGCTCACACTATGAACTTTGAAAAATATCCAGCTAAATATCAATTCAGAAGGGCTTTTAATGGTGGAAATAAATGTACATGAGCAGATTTTTCAAAGTGCACAGACACTGTCAGAATTCTGAAAGAAACCTATGGTGCAGAGAGAGGATTTCAGCAAGAAGCTGTCCTTCCGTAGTCTCACGCTTGCCAAGACAATTTGGAATGACATAAGTTTCTAATCTGCCAAGAATAAATTTAGAAAGAATGATGCCTCGAATGTTCAAAAGTGCCTGCATAAATGACTTTATTTTTCAGAAGTTTTGGACACCACCAGTTTGAGAGACCCTAAAATTGGCTCTCTGGGCCCAGTTCAAAGCCGATGCTAAGAGTGGAAATACTTCCTTGTAAACTCAAGGCATTTGCACGTTCAAAGTATTAGATCAATGTCGTTCTTAGAATAGAAGTTCAAATAATGTGAGATGAGTAAACAGACTTGTCTTCCTTAGTTTAATACCTGTTCAGTTGCTTTTAAAAAAAACCCAAACCAAACCAAATTAATTTTTATTATTTTAGTTTGTAATTACGGCAGGAAAAAGTAGGATTACCCTCATTTTATCAAAAACTAATCAAAATGTTTTTACCATTGCCTTCAGTTAGTCCACGAGAAGATCTAAAACAGATGTGAGAAGTATAGAAGTCCAAATAAATTTTTGTTTTTTCAACTGAGGAAGCTTGAACTTTGAACCTGGTGAGAACTCCCTCATTGCTGTGTTACATCACAGTCTGCCTTCACTCTCCCCATTTTTGTTGAGTTTTAAAATACTAGTATTACTGCTGACAGATTGGCCTGACTGCATGATGTTGTTCCAGCTCCTTTTGTATCCTGATTCTCTGCAGAGTTGTAACGTAGATAAACATAGCCTTGACAGAAGAATCCTAGCACTAATTTCTTAGTCTTATATAAATCTCATTGATGTATATTTTAAGTTAATTTCCCAGACAGGCCTTAGCTTTCTAAGAGTTCTGTACTAAAGCTTAGTATCTCTACCATTAGTAACAGGTATCCATCTTGCCCATCATCCATTTGCTTGTGAGTCTCAAAATGGAGTACTGAAAATTATTTACTTTCCTCTGTACTGTTGCAGCTTTCCTCACTGCTATTTTTTTAAAACATTCTGCACCAGTCTGGATTTTTGTCAAGTTCCCTATTCTAGCACCTTGCAGTTGTAGAGCAATATCTAAATCACTTACAACTCGTTTGTTTGTTTGTTTCTTCTATGTTTCTATCTTCAGCTTCACAAAATATTTTGGAAGTTTTTCCTGTGCTTAACAATCCAGTATGCACGTAGTCCCTGGAACAGCATACAAAACACAAAATATATGTCAACAGGTCATTTATGACTCCACAAGTAGAATTACTTGTTATCACTAACACTGTGACTGTGCTGCCTCCTGCAGTCCACCAAAGACTTTTCCCTACTTTGAGGGTTGATTTATTTGAAAACAGAAATGGGGACTTGAATATCTAAATATTTTTGATTACCAGGTCCATTACATGCAAGAAACTGCAGTCTGTGGAAAAGTAATTCCTATCTAATCTGTCATATTGTATACTTTATCACTAAAGGACTTCGATGCGTGTATTTGCTGTCCTTTGCAAGTCATGTCAATTAGAGAGTACCAGGAAATATACTTGTCATCAAAAGACAATATCACAGTTATGTCTCTGTTCCCTCAGCCAATTTTTGTTTAGATGACAATGTAATTATTTTGTTTCAGAATAATTAGGATTACATTAAAATATCAAGTGGTGAATTGATCACACTTGTGTCCTGACTTAAATGCTTGAATTCATGAATGACAAAACAATTAATTTATTCTAGTCACCCTGACATTATTTTTATCTACGAAATAGTTTTCTTCAACAAGGAACATAATGTAGGTGTTGTAAATAAATTTGATAATGGAAGAACATCAAACATTTGAAATACAACTTAAATATAAGTGTATGACTTCAATGTCTTTTAAATATAATTAAGATTATTTTAGACTTGAGTTAAAATCCCACAATTTATTTTGGCATTGTATTCTGGAATATGCAACCAAAAGAACCCTGACTATTCTTTGCTTTCCTTCGCTTGCAGGAACTATGGCTCAAGTTAGAATACATACTCATTAACAATGCAAGTGAGGCAGCTATAATAAGCTTATTTATTTCACTTGTCAGGGTTAGGGTTTTTTTGACCTGCTTTCTACAAATTACTGAAGGCTAGCCCAAAACTCAAAATGCTTTCACTTGATGCAGTTGGGATCTGTTTTACTTAATCATTTTGGTCATTAAAATACACTAAATTATTGCTTAGACAAACAGTTAACTTCATGCCTAAACTATTTAAGGTTTCTAAGAACAAGTTTTGACTGTGACTTGTGTAGATAGCCATGTCAAGAAAGTCCTAAGAATTAAATAAATGGACAAAGTTACAGAACTTTTCAGAGGGTCATACAAAAATTGTACATGATGTATCATACTCTCTCTTATGCTCATCCTTATATAAGCCTTCCCTGGAGAAAATTTGTCATGAAAACTGTCATATAAATTGTTTTTCACTGAATAAGGCAGACAACACAGAAGCCTGGATTCCTAGCCACTTCATAAGAAATTGCAYATGGCAGTATTAACTAAGTCTATGGGGAGAATACGGTAAGGGCATTCCTCTAACTCACAGAGCCAAATTCAGCTCTGTGGCATGACTGCATAGCTAAAAAGTTATTTCTTCATTGGCAGTTGTAAGTGATTGGGGCAAGGTTGACCTAAAAAGAGGGTTTCATGTATGTAAATACCCAGGAGAWTGTAGTTCCTTGGACAAGGCACGTCATCAGACTGCAACTTCTGGGGATTACTTTACGCGGTGAACAGTACCATTGGTTCAAAGTGGATTCCTTAAATACAAGCCAGGGCGTTCCCCCTTAAGTAGTTTCTTATCCATTTCATGTGTCTGGCATTAATTCCCAGCTTATCCAGCTACAGTTTATTTTGTAGGCTGTAAACAGCTCCCTGAGAGGAATCACAGTGCATAAGTGAGGCATCACAGCAACCGTTTTCCTGCTACTCCAACTATTTTGTTTAGCTTTTTTGAATGTACAGCATGTTCACTTCCAGAAATTATACTCTCTTCTCTTCAAAAGAACATTAAAGGCAATATTCGTGTCAAGCCAGCAGAGCGAGATCTTTAATTTGACAGAAAAACCTATGAAACTCTTCAGTAAGTATATATCATCATTAAAGTTGCAACAGACAGGTAAGAAGGAAAAGGGATAGAATAAAATTTGTGGAAGGGGAAGCTACTGGGATCCACCCGAGAGTGCTGAGGGAGCTGGCGGAGGAGCTTGACAAGCCACTCTCCATCATTTATCAGCGGTCCTGGTTAACGGGGGAGGTCCCGGACGACTGGAGGCTTGCCAATGTGATGCCCATCTACAAGAAGGGCAGGAAGGAGGACCCAGGGAACTACAGGCCTGTCAGCCTGACCTCRRTGCCAGGGAAGATTATGGAGCGGGTCATCTTGGGCGTGCTCGCAAGCCATGTGCGGGACAACCAAGGGATCAGGCCCAGCCAGCATGGGTTCATGAAAGGCAGGTCCTGCTTGACCAACCTGATCTCCTTCTATGACCAGGTGACCCGCCTAGTGGATGAGGGAAAGGCTGTGGATGTGGTCTACCTGGACTTCAGTAAAGCCTTTGACACTGTCTCCCACAGCATYCYCCTAGAGAAGCTGGCGGCTCATGGCCTAGACAGGTGTACTCTGCGCTGGGTAAAAAACTGGCTGGGTGGCCGGGCCCAGAGAGTTGTGGTGAATGGAGCAAAGTCCACTTGGCGGCCGGTCACGAGCGGTGTCCCCCAGGGCTCCGTTTTGGGGCCGGTCTTGTTCAATATCTTTATTAACGATCTGGATGAGGGGATTGAGTGCTCCTCAGTAAGTTTGCAGACGACACCAAGCTGGGCGGGAGTGTCGATCTGCTCGAGGGTAGGAAGGCTCTGCAGAGGGACCTGGACAGGCTGGATCGATGGGCTGAGGCCAACTGCATGAGGTTCAACAAGGCCAAGTGCCGGGTCCTGCCCTTTGGCCACAACAACCCCATGCAACGCTACAGGCTGGGGGAAGAGTGGCTGGAAAGCTGCCTGKCGGAAAAGGACCTGGGGGTGCTGGTTGACAGCCGGCTGAACATGAGCCTGGCCTGTATCAGAAATAGTGTGGCCAGCAGGAGTAGGGAAGTGATTGTCCCCCTGTACTCGGCACTGGTGAGGCCCCACCTCAAATACTGTGCTCAGTTTTGGGCCCCTCACTACAAGAAGGACATTGAGGTGCTGGAGCGTGTCCAGAGGAGGGCAAAGAAGCTGGTGAAGGGTCTGGAGAGCAAGTCTTACGAGGAGTGGCTGAGGGAACTGGGACTGTTTAGCCTGGAGAAGAGGAGGCTGAGGAGAGACCTTATCGCACTCTACAGCTACCTGAAAGGAGGTTGCAGCGAGGTGAGTGTTGGTCTCTTCTGCCAAGCAACTAGTGATAGGATGAGAGGAAATGGCCTCAAGTTGCGCCAGGGGAGGTTTAGATTGGACATTAGGAAAAATTTCTTTACTGAAAGAGTGGTTAAGCATTGGAACAGGCTGCCCAGGGAAGTGGTTGAGTCACCATCCCTGGAGGTATTTAAAAGACGTGTAGATGAGGCACTTAGGGACATGGTTTAGTGGGCATGGTGGTGTTGGGTTGATGGTTGGACTTGATGATCTTAGAGGTCTTTTCCAACCTTAATGATTCTATTATAGATTTTACTTTTCTGGGGAATATGTGACTCCCTTACACTATTGCATTGCTCTAAATAATGATCATTTAGATTTAAAATTAGACCTGTTAAGAAACTAATGACACTAATATTTAGAGCTTTCCAGAAAAAAAAAAAAAAAAAAAAAAAAAAAAAAAAAAAAAAAAAAAAAAAAAAAAAAAAAAAAAAAAGAAGAAGAAAAGAAAAAAGCCAGTCATTACCTGTCTACAATCACATGCATCTGTTAAGTTAATCAAAGTGTGGAATGACAGAAGGAGGTATCATGATTCAGCAGTCAGTGTCACAGACTGATTTTGTGGTCAGGACTCTACTGAATGTATAGCCGTATCGGTAGATAATGCCAAGGTAAAGCAACATTCAATAATTCTATTGGTCATATCCCTGTAGAAATTAAAAAACAAAGCACCTTATCCCTGTCAAAGTGGAAATAAGAAAATAAGGATGCAATGTTCTTTAATAATTAAACTTATCTGTTACCGTAAGTATACCATGGGAATTGGAATTGGAATTGGAAATGTATAAAACAGTCACTGAGACAATGCCTCCACTATATCGGAAGATAGACTAACATACATTGCACATATGTTTTTTTAATACTTTAGGTACTATGTGGAACTCAAGTAAGGGTTTAAATATGCAAATTTTAAGGTAAAAACTTGGAAACATAAATGTTGCATGCAGAAACAAGGCGACAGAAATTGCAGACATTTTGTGAAGATAAGAAATTTCCCTGTGCTGTACACTTAATTGGTTCAGCATGACACAATATATGTCTTCAGGTGTTCTATCACAGAAATATTGCCCATTTTTTTTCAGTTTAAAAACAGGCATTTTCAAAGAAATCATATTTGCCTCTATACTCAAGAAGAATAAAATAAAGCCATTCCTTCCTACAGAAAATCCTAGGGTTTTTTTTTATAAAGCTCTTGCTGAGGAAAACATTCAATGAATCATTAGCTCTTGCAGTGGGTAAAGGAAAACTTAAGCAATGTTTGCTAATCTAGTGTAGTCAGAAAAGACCTTCTAAATAACTTAGGGTTAAAAATGGCTTTAATCTTCTTTCTTTTACTCCCTAAGCAAAACAGCCATAAAAACCACCTGTAGTACCTTGTTGTGTGGTCCTCCCCAGTATTTTTTATAGCCATTAAAATCCTATAAACTAGGAAAGTACCTAATAACTATTATTACAAAAGCAATTGTTATAATCAGTTATAAAGATTTTTTTACTGTGTTAGCTCTCATGTTGACACAATTTTTTAAACCTTAAAAACAATATAATTTATGTTTTTTCCCCATTTCATTCTATACTAAGCTATGAGAAATGCATGTAGATGTATGAGAAAGTACTGCCCTGTTAGTTTATACTTTTAGATAATTACATATTATCTCACATACAGCATGGTATTTAAAGGGATACTCAGATGTTCTTATTTACTAAGCAGGTTGTCTATCATAAATGTGGCTGCTTTTACTGTACTCACATATTATGACTCTTACACAGGCCTCTTGTACAGCCTATGTTTCATGCATTGCTCTCTTTAAACTCCTTTCAGCAAAAAACCAAAAAAACTCTCATAGGTCCAAACCACAGCAAATGTTAGAACGCTTCTTTTCAGAAACCTTTAAGCTTTTTCACCTACCAACATTTCATATCCCATATGAAGTTTCTTAAAAATTTGTGTATAAATTCTGCTTTCAGGACAACACATTCTAGGTCACACATTTGTCTTCGCATTCTAAAATGGCTTGAAGGCAAATGAAATAAGCTAAAACTCGTATTGAAATAGTCGAATATACACAAATAACCAAATAACCAAAAACTTACAAATAAAGTTTGAAAGTTTTAGCAAGTGCTCTATAGTAAATTGGTCTTTCATTCAGTGTAAGATTAAATGACTACCACATAACTGAGTATAAGCATTATCTGCTAGATATAGAGGTATACTTATACAGAGTTATGAGGGTTGGGGGCTTTTTGTTTGTTTTGGGTTTGAGTTTGTTTATTTTTTTTTAATATATAAGGTGGTTTAAGCTCCATTTCTTGTATATTTCTACCTATGCAATCCCAAAATGTTAAGTTTTATGTCCAAGTTTCTCTGGCATTTGCCTTCTTCCACAAAATGTTCCACAAACATACCTTAACATACGTCGTCAAGAAACGAAGGTGTTGTGCCCCAAAAGCTTTTGAACAATGCTGGGTGACTGCATGAGAATACCAATAGTGACCATGGACTAAAAATAATCTTCCCATTCTCTCCTCACTGGACAACCTGGGTTATCTGGGGAGTTCATTTTTTTGTTTTATTTCATTTTTTTTTTTTCCCAAAACCAACCTATTTGTTACTTTTTTGTGTTTTCCCATACTTACATTTTTATTAATCATCATCTCCTGCTCCAGCAAAATCCCTCATATGATGTAGTTTCTGTGGTCCAAATGAATTCCCAGAAATCCTTTCCAGTGACCTTTCTTCATTAAATTTTAAAAAAGAAACACATTTCCCTTAATAAGGACCCAAGATTTACTGCAACTGCTCATGGGTAAAAGCAAACTGCATGAGGTTTCTTGTGGAAGAAGAAAATTTATTGAGATAATTTCCTATTTATTATCTCTCTAATTCACCTGGCACACCTTCTTGGAGTCCATCATATCTTCAAAGTTGGAGTCAATGACACTGTTCAGAATATGTTTCCTAGTGGATTCAGTCTATCAGCTATGAATTATTGGACCTCACACCTGAAATATTAATTCTGCAGCTCCTTTGGTTATTCTTAATCACATTTTTGATACTGGAAATGATTCAAAGAATTGACAAAGCTGCCTTGCAGTGATTCTGACAATTGCTGGAGTCTGAAAACAAACGTTTTCTCACCCTGTTTCCACTGCTTGTGTCACTAGAGWTGTAACTAGTAGTGCCATCCTAAATATTGCTTGATTTGCAAGAGTACATCATAGCTGTTTCACATCTGGGACAAAATTAGCTTCCCCTGAGCACCACTTCCATTAGTTTCAGCATACAATCCACTATTTACAGCTATTGTTTTTTTCTACTTTTATTAAGGTGAAAAGTATGGTTTTTCTAGAAGATTAAGAGACAGAGAACAAGCTGTCTGGACAGACAAAAGTAAAACAAACACCCCTGTCTTAATCATCAGATAAGAAACTATGATATTCATGAGTACCCGAAGCACAAATATATATATATATACACACACGTTTATATGGTTATACGTGTGTGTGTGTGTGTATATATATATACACTAACCTTTCACATTTCCTTAGAGAAAACATTTCTTTAAGAAGGAGACAGCTTACTTCCACCAGTCCTAGAAACTTCTTTTCTGTGGCCTACCTTCAAACCTTCAAAGTAGAAAGATTGTGACAGATTTCCTTTTGTGCTCAAAGACATAGAAAGTATCAAAATGGGGTAGCCTTGTCTAAGCTGAACTTCTCTGATCAGAAGAAAGGATCCTTGTGATGTTACAGAATTTACATCACAAAAGGTGATGGGGATCTTAGTTTGATAGATATAGTTCATTGGGAAGCAAAAATKACCCCTTTTTTTACCTGTTTCTTGTTTGCTCTCTGCTTCTCTCTTCTCTCCTCTCCCTTCCACCAAAAAAAATTTTGCAGTGCTTTCAATAATCTGAAAGTAGACCAAAGCCAAAAGCTGTCATTTTGTCATTGCTAATGTATTGAATATGGAGAGGTGCTCAAATACTATCATGAACCTATTATGACAGTATTTGATATATGGTCAATACAAAATTCATCACCATGACATGAGAGGATCCAGTTAGCGTAATCATTGTCATGATGCCACCTGGACGGGCTCCTGACAGTAGGAGTATAAGGAACACACTAAACCCTCTCAGGAATGTCAGTATCTTATCCATATCTGTAACTTTCCCCAGTCACTGTCTGCCCCCAAAATACCTTTTTTAAGGACAGACGTAATCCTTCGGCACTTTGCTGTTTCTCATTTGGTAACCCATTTGGTAGGCTTTTGTATTTCTTCAAGTTTGAGAGGGAATATAAATGAGATTAATGATGGGAAGATTTGCAAGGACATCACTACATACTTTAATTTTTTTATTTTTTTCATTTTCTATAATTCATGTAAGAATATATAATAAAAGCTTTGAAAATATTTAATTAGTAAGAAACTGTTGTGGTTTAACCCGGCAGGCAGTCAAACACCACACAGCCGCTCGCTCACTTCCCCCTCCCCTCAGTGGGATGGGGGAGAGAATC